>JAJHUR010094579.1:10270-46201 GCA_027495735.1 Lutjanus campechanus | reverse complement strand
AGAAAAAGAAAGAGAGAGAGAGAGAGAGAGAGAGAGAGAGAGAGAGAGAGAGAGAGAGAGAGAGAGAGAGGAGGACAAGTGACTCAACACTCAGACAGCATTTATTTCTAGACATTCAGTTTGTAAAACTAGAAATTAAAACAAGCTTTATTTGAGAGTTAGAAATGTTAGTTCTCACAATCTTTACATTATAATTGAATGTAAAAAATAAAAAGTATGCATAGAGTTGCAGAATTACCTGTTGGTTTGTGTTGAGTGTGACAGGCTGTGTGGATCTGAGACTGTTCACCAGGAGAGCAGAGAAGCCAAATAGTAGACTAAAGACATTCAGACTCATCAGAGTGATGATCTGTTCATGAATAATGCAAAATTAAGTAGGTCAGCTGATGACATATGCATGAAAGATTAGAAATGATTGCTTAATGTAGTTACCTTTAATCTACTAGCTTTCCTCTGCACCTCCATTGCCAGACACCCAGCAGCCAGATACTGTGCAACAACACAAACAGCTGTATGAGACCCTGTCTTTTTCTGTCTCTCAATCTGTCTAAAGGATTTGCACTGAGCAAATATCAGCTGAAGCAGATCTGGACTCACAAATAGGCTTGACCACACTGGTGTTGTCATGGAGACAGAGCAGTTGTAGCTCACACATGCATGGATGACTGTGGTTAGTATGCATGTTAGGGCACTGAGGATCTGCACCACCTGAGGGGAATCACAGGCAAACACTCTATCAGCTTACAAACTATATTGATAACCAATGGTTTGGACAAACACAAGAAAACGATGTCTCACCCCAGTGACTAGAAGTCTGGTGTTCACCACAGTCCCAAACCAACGATGAATCCTAACATTGACTAAGTCCCCATGATTGGTAACCTGGGTCAGTGGGCGGGTTGAGGATCTCTCTTTAAAAAACACATGGTACAGCCCCTCCTGAAACATGTTCTGCGTCATCTGTCATGGAAGAAAAGAGTTAACTTGTACAAAAATAAAATAGATGTTACACTGCATATATTGAGACACACACATGCCGTTGAATCACTTGATTTCAGTCTGTGATCACTCACCTTGCACAAATGTTGCAAAGCTTCAACACGGTTATCCACAGGCCCTCATTTCAACAGAAAATGTCATCTAACTAAAATAAGAAAAACTTAAACAGATAGTGTTTCTCACTGCAGCTGTACTTCCTTAGTGTAGTACAGTGCATCTGTACTGGAGGCACAAAGTTCACTTGAGTTGGATGATAATGAATGGTTAAAGTCCACTTTTGAGGGAGTGATTAAGGGAAATCATTGGTCATGACTTATGACTAAAGAGCTTATCAGCTTGTAGGCAGTGGCCAGTTACTAGCATCAGAGGACTAGTTTCATTTTAGAGACAGACTGAGATTATACTTTGTGTCCTAACTCAATTACCTACTCTTACAGATAAAAATAACACTCATTATACCCTGCACCTTAGCCCTCACATTCATATATCTTTGTACAAAAAACAAGATGCAACAAGATAGTTAATATGGCAACATCATCAAGTTTTAAAATAAAGACAAATTTTATTTGTGAAACAAGATTTAAACACTCTCAGAAAGTTTTTAGAAATAAAATAAAATGATAATCAAACTTTAACAAATATAAACAAGGGACCACAAAAGGGGCAACGTGTTAAAACACATACTAATGTATTATATAGGATGAACATAATAGGATAAAGACATCACATAAAAGCATGTTGAAAGAAAAAAACAGGATTACAAAGATACAGAAAGTCTTGAGAACAATCCACATTTAAAAGTGGACTACACCAGGGGTTCTTAACCTTTTGTAATTTAAGGCCCACATTTGGTTAAAAAAAACTCTGAGGACTCTCTTCTCAAATAAATTACAAAAATGACATGACCAAAAAAAGAAGAAAAATATTTATGCTGTTATGAGTCCATATTGTATGTATTAAAGGTCATAGTTTCTCACCACACTCTCTGGAGCTCTTAATGGTGCAGAGTTGTCTCCCACATCCCTTTTTCATTTCAAAAACTGATCCATATTGTGTCAAGGGAACATTAGCTAGCTCACAGCAGCAGCACAAATTTGTCTTAAGCTGATAATGAGTTGTGATTGGTGTGGTGATATGTAACTGGTCAATGAATTATGCGTTTTAATTTGACACTATTTATTTATGTGAATTCTTGCACTTTAATCATAGCTCGCTGGTTGAGAATGGCATACACTGTACAGGATCAGTGTCTCATCTATATACAGTATGTAGCAGTAGAAAAAGATATTGGATTTACAGATAATATTAACGAGAAGGAGCATAAAAATTGAAAATAGGAGAGGACCTATGATTGAGCCTTGAGGAACTCCACAGACAAAAAGAGTTGCATTGTCAGTAGTGACTATTTCATTGAGTGTTCAATAGAGGTGCAGCAGTCTTGACACAAGCAAATTCTTACTCATTTTTAATTGTATCACAGCATTATTCTAAACTTATTGTTAAGACTGTTTCTTCATCCATGCTGTGGTGGAGTCTAATGTTATTGTCATGTGAGCTCCACCACAGGCCTGCCAATAAGTCAGTAAGCTGAATGCTATAAACACACATCTCAACTCCATCCCTTCAAATATTTATGTAAAGCAGCTTTAAAGATATGACTTAGAATTCCAGTAATATTAATGACTAAATCTGTTGTTCATTATCCTGAGACTACAGAATGTTTACTTTTATTTATGCAATCAGATTTTGGCATCAAAGAAGTGTAACAATATGACATAATGAGTGGAATATTTGATGTTCAGTAAGCTTGGCAAATGCATTTTATTAAAAATATAATTTAGCTTTTTAATTCCATTGTTTACCCGCAGAATTCCAGCAACATCCTTGTGCAATAAACAAGCCTGGAAAGCTATGAATGACGCATGAACAAAGCATGAGCATCTCCAATCTCAGACCACAACCCAGTCTAAAAAAGGCCACAGAAGGCAGCAGAAAGAGGTCACACAGAACTCTGAGGACCTTGGGCAGATGGACATAAATTTGGAAGATCTATAAATACATACAGTGGGGGTATGTCAGACCCATTCTGTTTTTCCTGGCAGTGTTTCTGTGTCATCATCCTCTATCCCACCTGTGTACAGGTCAGCCAACCTGCTGAAACGCAGCCCCCAGTGGTTCAGGCTCTGAAGGTCCTGCTCTTCATCTGACTCTGAGGAGTTGACGGAACTGAGAGAGCCGGCCTCTGAGCCAGCACCCTCATAGTCAAACACCAGGAGGCAGTCATAAGGAGGAGCTGTGGGGTCACTGTCTGCAGCATGAAGGTTCTACAGTGGAACCAAGGAAACATACTGTTATGGTACTCACAAACATACAATAAATAATATAGACTTAAATACCAAAGATATTATTGTAAACACACAATACAGGCAGGTCTAATACGTAAAATTTAACATCATTCACATCCTCAAGGAACTGGCCAATCTCTTCATTGGCCTGGCGCTGTAGGCGGTAGCATGGGCGGCTCTGGACAGTGGGAAACACTTCAGTGCTGAAGACTTCAGGACGGTTATCAAGCCCTCTGTGGAGCTGGCTTAGATCGTACTCCTAAAGAAAAAAAAGAGAACTGACCTTAAATTAAAGTAGATTGCTTTATCTTCTACTGCAATGGTTCCCAAACTGGGGGTCCTGCTTCACAAGGGGTTGCAAGTCCTTTTTGATTTTAAGGGGTGTAAGAATACCTTTAAAAATATATACAGTACACCAAACTCCAATGCACTCTCAGTACACCAGACATGCAATCCATTCATTTCTGTGAAATTTAAAGAAAAATTAAAGTTTAGATTATTATTTAAGATACAAACCTAAAAATTTTTTTCACAGGATAAGGGCATGGTGAAAACCTAAACACAAGCTATATTCATAGAGACTTCACTGTCTGTTAAACAGCATTGTCCTGCAAAAGTAGCAGTTCAAAAACCAAAGAGCTAATAGAACAATGACCTAGCGTCAGGGGAAAAAACATAACGTGAATTTGGCAAAAAAAAAAAGAAGTCTATTAAGTATGTATGATTGTTAAAAATATAAAATGTATAATTCAGACAGAAAATGTTGTAAAAGGTTCCGAAAAATATCAGGAAAACCCATCTCTGATGCAATAATCGCAGGAAATAATCAGCTTAAAATTCATCCAAATCGCTAATTTTAAACAGACTTCCTGCAGTTATCGTGTCACTATTTGGGTTAATTGTACAGTTTATCAGTTGTTCTGTACTGATATTGCTATGCAGTGAATATAATATGAAATATTCATCAATTATGACATTAGTCAGGGATCGTTGGATTACTCAATGATAGAAAAGGAGTCACTTATGGAAAAACATTGGGAAACGTTGTACTACATTGCCTTTTGAGTCTAATAGTTTGAGCCTAAAACCAAGACTGTTAAAGCATGAGTGACTTTTACTCACAATGTTCTTCTGTAACTTTTATTTAACTATGTTCTGGCCGATTTTAGGCTTTTTTCTCTGAGGGCACATCGAATAACACTGGTCCTTGATTACTTCAATGAGGGATGAGGATACAAAGTGAGGCTCTTACTAATTCCATTCCTGTCACTTTCATACAGATTAAATATTTGCATTATTCAATGTAGCAGACATCTGACAACACAGATTTCTTGTGATAACAACTACATTAAAACCTCCTGCTCCTACCTGGTCCTCCTCTCCTCCTCCCTCCTCATTGTAGTAGAGGATGTTTTCTCTGGGTACGTCTTCAAGAAGAGGAAGATCCTTCTCTGACCTGCTCCTCCTCCTCAGTAACAACAGTAGCAGCAAGAGCAGTACTGTGGCCAACAGAAAAATTTGCACAATTAAATGCAGAACAAGTGAACCAAAAAAATTACAACATCAGGTGAATAAGAACCTGCTACATACACAAAAGACCAAAAATGGCTCCTAGCACTGAGGCTGCAATAGAAGGAGGGAGTAGACGAGGGGCAGGATCTGGGATGAAGCAGGTAGAGACGGCTCCCTGACATTGGCACACTTCTATTTCCAGTGTGCTGTCTTGATAGAGCATCCCAACATCATAGATCCGCATCAGCACATTATAGTCCCCTGGTGACAACTCCCGTCTTGGGGCCAGGGCTGCCACGTTGTCTGCGAGGGGGGGGATCTTATATTAGAGATCTTCTGATACAATTTTTTCCAACACCAGTGCATAAAAAATATAAATACTATATTATAAGAATAAGATAATAGATAATAAAAACAACTATATATCATTATTTTTTAAGAGCTGTATGCTTCTAACTGAGTATGGATGAGATAAGATTGTTATCTTTGTTGCACAGCCTGACTAAGCTTACAAAAATTACAAGACACTGCTGGGAAGTAGCAGAGTTCCATTTTGTGGAAATAACATGATAAGGGTGCATACACTTACATATGCGCTGATAGTCGATCTAGCACTTTAGGCTCTATTGGAGGTATCGGCATTATAATAACTCTACTATGTAATGAGCTCTCTTACTTGTGGAATTGGTGCTAACTGTCCAGTTGATCCTGTGCTCTCCTTGAAGCTCCACAGTAAACGGTCCAGCATGACCTGGTCCATCCATGTCCACTATATCAAGCAGGGCAGGAAATGGGTCACTGTTGCATAGACTGGCTTTCCTCTGCTTGATGACAGGACGATGGTCATTCACATCTAATAAAGTCACAACCAGAGTACCTGTCCCTGTAGATGGGACAGGGTCTAGAGGGATGAAGAGTGAAGGATACGGCTGGGTTATTGTTCAAAGGAAAGAAGGCTGTGACAGTGTTGTTAAGTAGGACCACAAGGGTAAATTTACCATCATCGTAAGCCAAAACTAGGACTGTGTATCTGCCGTCTTTGACAAAGTGTGATTCTCTGTCCATGATGCTGTTAACTTTGACTGATCCTGTGTCTTTATCAATACTGAGCCACCTGACGGTATCATTGTGTAGTCCATATCTGAAAGCAAGAGAAACAACCTGATTATAACTAAAACAGTACATACACAGTACAATCTGTCTGTATGTGTTTTTATTACCTAACGCTCTGTTTCCTGTCTGTGTCCGGGTCCTTAGCTCTGAGGTTGGCCACATAACTCCCTATTGTTGCATCCTCTGAGATGCTTACATGGATCTCTGCCGGACTGAAAACAGGAGGCTCGTTCTTGTCCACGACTGTTACAGCAACTGTGGCTGTTGAGGTCAACACTGGTCCAGTAAATGGCACCTCATTTGTCACCACAACCAGCAACGTAAAGTCAGGAGTGCTCTCAAAATCTAGCCCCTTGGAGGAAACAGAAAGAGCATGTAAGATGTATTCTGCATGATGAGTACAAAGATTTATTAGTAAAAATCAGCAAATGTTTCCCAACCTTGACTGTTTTGATGATTCCCTCCATTTTATTGGAGCCTGTGGTGATGTTGAAGTCTCCACCCTCGTTGCCTTTGATTATTGAGTATTTTGTGTTGGCGTTTGGTGATCCTAACTCATCCTTGTCTGTGACCTTTAGTTTTATCACCTCCACTCCAACCTCATTCTCAGGAACTGATGTGGATGTCTGGGAAAAAGCAAGAACCCTTGCTGAATTCATTTACAGATAAACTTATTTCAACATTATTACCAAGCATTTTAGCATTTTTAACTCACAGAAGTGATGGAGAATAGTGGAGCATTGTCATTGCTGTCAGTAACACTGATGATAACAGTGCAGGTGGCTGTCAGCCCCTCACCCACCATATCAGCAGCTTCAATGATCAGCTTGTACTCTGGCTGAGTCTGAGACAGGGAGGTGAGTGACAATGGAAATGAGGAACGAGACAGTCATGGAAAACAAAGAGGGGTAAACTAATAAGATGTAACAAGCTATACTTTGAATTAAATTAGACAAAAACAACAAATAATAGGTCCTTTATTAGACAGTATTAGACCTTTTATTAGGCCCTTATAAGACTTTATTAGAAATAATAAGGGACACATTAAAACAGAACTCTACTGCAAACTGTACAGTGACTAAGACTTACGCCTGCTTCTTTGATCTGATCACATTATCTGTCTACAGTATTAGAATAAGTCTGTGCAGTCACCCCCAAATATTCCACTATAATTTTGGCTTTTACTTGATAGATCTGGTTCACATATTGTTTTTAAAAGGGAAGTAACATATATGTGACATGTGAGTTTACAGTGCAGTTCTGTTGTATTGTGTCTGTAATTTTCCACTAATAAAGTGTAATAAGTGACTAACAATGAGGAAACAACACACTTTAGTTCACAGTACAGTTCCGTTGTAATGTGTCCCTAATTATCTTATAATAAAACCTGATAAAGGTTTAATAAATTCAATAAATTGTTATGTCTTATTAGTGTGCTATAATAAAGTGCGACTAACAAGTGTTCTCACTGTATGATTACATTACCTCTCTGTCCAGTCCATTTGCCATCACACTGATCATTCCACTCACTGGGTTTATGGCAAACATGTCTTCTTTGGGATGTTGAGGAATCTGAGCCCTAATCCTGTACCTTATTATGGCATTGTTTGTCCGTGGGTCATCTTTATCCACTGCTGTCACCTTTATGATGGAGTCATCTGTTGAAGGAAACGATACAACAGTGACAATTAGAACATAAAATTGACATTTTAGGCAGGAAATGTTTTTGAATTTTTCTCTCACCAATGTCAGCGCTTTCGCTCACTCCACCATAGAAAGGGTTATGAGTGAATTTTGGAGCATTGTCATTCTGGTCAATGACGTTGATAATCAGCTCCATGGGCTCCTCGGCTCTCATTCCTTCATTCAGTGCATGGGCCCACAGCTGTAACACACACCATATACAGTATATTCTTACAGTTAGTGTGCATAAGGATAAAAACACAGTTATGGGATTATATGTAAAAAGCAAGATTATAGCTGCGTTTCCACTGCAGGAACTTTTGTCTCTGTACTAGGAAGCTTTGCAGGGATTCAGGCTGTTTCTACCTCAGGGTAGATTAAGTTCCAGGGACATTCTTTTTTTTTTTTTATCAACATGGAAAACAAAACATATGACAGATGGATCGATGATAAAGCCGAGCACAAAAATTAAAAAAGTAGCCATCGCTTTTTCATACAAACTAATTTGTCTAATGATCACGATGGAAACAGACAACATCAGGCTGGAGGAACCTTTTAGTTCCTTGAAAAGTAATTCCTCGGACTAAAAGTTTTGCATACTTTGGGTAGAAACGTGGCTTTTGTTTCTTTTTCTCAACTCACTCTGTATATAGGCATCTTCTCCCTGTCCAGTGGCTGGGTGACGTACAGCACCCCAGATCGGCGGTCAACAGAAAAAAGACCTTCTGGGGGCTGATCAGCTCCTGGTCCACTGATCTCATAGGTTATCACCACCTTTTCCTCATTGCTTGACTTGATCTAAAGAACAAAAATACAAATATTTCAGCTTCAGCAAATACATTCATTGACAACAAATACATTCAAATGATGATCAATACTAGGTGGTTACCTTCACCATGAATTTGGGATATGGACCCCTGTCGTTCTCTGGGAAGTTAATGGCTGGTATAACCCACTCCCTCTTTATCCTTTTCAAACTACCAGAAACGTGTGGAAATTCAATGATGGCGAGCTGCTCAAGGCCCGAGTCAGAGTTGTTGCCTCCTGAGGTTTCATTATTGGAGCAGTTGATCGTGTTATTCAAGCAGCATGGTTGAATTTCTGCTGCAGCCGGAAAGGCTAAACACTGAGGAACAAATGTTATTCAAACATCGTCAAATTCAAATATATCATCAGATCACTTACAGTATATTCATAAGATAAGTATTCTTTTCCAGTCCCACAAAAATAAGCAGTTTTACAGCAACAGGTGGAAAGTGAAAATAGAGAGAAGCATTAAAAAACAATAAATAAATAAGTAAACAAGCAATATAAACAAGAGGAAATATAAAATATAGGAACAGTGTGAACAAGAAGAAATATGAAAGATTGACAGGAAGTTTGAGGAAAATATAGTAAGTTTGAGGAGATATAAAAAGTAGGAGCAATGTGTAAAATGTAAACAATAAACAGACTCAACAGTTGAATTTGAACCAACGGCCCACAGGAAATATTGATACTGCACACTTGAAATGATTAAAATATTGATATTGCACATTTAAAATGAGATTTCACAGTGTGTACTGATATTGCACAGTTACATTAATAGTGCAGTGGATGTTTAATATTTGAGTACTGATTTGTTCATATTGCACTTGTTTTTAAAAACATAATTCAACATAAACATATTTTCCTTTTAAGAAAATAAAAAAAACAGAGTTAACAGCTGTTCAGACAGACCAAAGATCTGAAACTAATTTAATATATCTAGCGAAAGGCAAAAGCCAATAAGTACACATTACAAATTAACACTTTTCAGTTCTCAACAATTTTCCTCTATTACAACTTTAAACACTCACCTGGACTTGGCACAGCAAAAAGAGCACCCTTAAAGTCCTGCTGTTCCCCATCATCTCATCCATTATTAAAAACCCTGCAGATATTTCTTCCACTGTCACTGTACTGACTGTCTGAACTGGATCTGCTGCTTTGTTCTTCTGAGAGCCTGCCAAGTCTGTGGCATTAACCACCCCTCCTTATTGGCAGTTTCTCAGCTTCCTCAGTCATGATGAGTTCCTCATTAACTGATTCATTGTTTGTTCTTTAACTGCCTCTGGCTACAGTAATCTTGTGTTTTTTGTGCTTTTCTTTCCTCCTAACGGGTAGTTGTTTGTTGTTTGATTTTATCAGTGAAAGTTAACGTTAGTGAAAAACAAAGAAGCTAAAGGTGACCTCAGGCACTGTCAGTCATACAGGTGTGTGTTTATGCAGTGAAGCTTTCCACTCTCACCTTTTGGCCAGTGTAGGGATACACCTTTCACTCAGCGTTAGCAGTGTTTACATAACACTCCAGGAATGGCTCCCATGACAATCAGCAACTATATGTTAGAAGAGTTTATTTTGGAAACTCTTCTTCCCACACAACTTTGGATGTTAAACTCTTAAGTCGGCCTCTGTATTTCATTTCATTCATTTTTTATCAATAAAACACAAGCATATCAAAATAATTTCTCACTTGTTTAATATGAAGCAACTGCACCTTTTTTCCAATTTATGGAGTTTCAGCTTAAAGGAATAGTTTCAATTATTTGATGTGGGGTTGCATGAGGTACTTATTAATAGTCAGTCTATTACCTACAGTGGATGGCAGTCGACACAAACAACAAACTAACAGACTGAGGTAATGGTAAATCCACAACTCCTGTGATCTGCAAGCTAAAACTATGTCTTTCACAAATGAGGTCTGGTTGGAGAGAGCGATATTTGGCTTACATAACGGCAGTCCCCGTCTGAAAGGCTGTTAGATGGCAAAGTAAAGTGGTGAAGATATGCTTAAACTGATATTGTTTTATTTTGATTTGAAATGACTAAAAAACATTTTGTAACTGGCCCTGTTCACAGCAGGATACTGCTTAGCTTCTGTGCTGGTGCTCCTTTCTGCTTCTCCAAATTGACAGTGTGCTGACTCAAATCTACTGAAGGTAATATACTGTCTATTGATAGGTGCCTCATATAACCCCATTTCAAATAATCCAGACTACCCCTTTAAATACATCTAACAATCACACTTAAGACGATACATTTACACAAAATTAAGAGTATGTCACAGCTTACACGTAGGTGAAGAAAAACAGCCATGTAAACAGAAAGAAATGTCTCAAGTGGACTGTCTAAAGCAAACTGTGCAAGAAAAACAAAGTGAGTGTCTGCATTATTCTGTAGCTTTACTCACATTTCTTTTCTCATGTAACTTAGGTGATGTCTATGAAGTTTCCATTATGAAATCACAGAAGGAGCAGAATACAAAAGAATCTGTAAATTGACCTGACTGTTGCTCTAATTATGAATATGTAAACTACTGATGAGTGCCTTTTTAAGTATTTGTGCATAATACAACACTGAAAACTGTCCCTTCATTTCAAAAATATTTATAAATCAATTTATGTAACAGGTGTAATTTTTGTTCCAAATATCCAGAAAATGACATTGTCTATGATCTGGACAGAGCTGACTGTTCTGAATTCTTTTTAACCTCTCTTTGTCCAGCATTGTAAAAAAAAACCTCCTGTTAGCTGTGATGAGGTTTGGCCAGGTTGGAGTTCAGATACACCACAGTAGCTGTGATATCGTCCCTGTACATTCGAGCCAGGTCCTCTGGCAAAGCGAGCATAGAGGCCAGTCTCTCCTGGCAGAGTTCTCCATACTCCCCGGTGCCAAGAGCGTGTCTGATAAGGTGTGTGGCGGCGTTGGTGTCTAGAGCAGGGGAGGCACGGGCCTGGCGTTTCAGCAAGAGTTCATGCATCTGCCCCAATTTCAGCTGCCTCTCAGATGGAGAAACTGGAGCCTGGAAAAAAGACAAGAGCATTAGAGACAAAGGCCGCAGCTATTGATTATTTTAGTAATCGAGTATTCTACCCATTATTCCACCAATTGACCTATTCTAATTTACTGATTTCTCAAGTAATTGAATAAGAAGTACTTTTGCTTTATGAAAGAGCAACAGGAATCATACAAAAGTGAACTACCTGAGCGGACCGAGCTGTGTGTTGAAGGGAGCAGCAGATATCGCTGAAGTTACAATAAATATTTTGATCTTAGGATCTATTTCTATGATGACAGGCATGCCTATTTCTCCAGTTATACCACTAGAAATGTCCAAAGTCATAGTCTACAGGATTTCATTCAGTGAAGGTGAAACGACAGATATTAAATCAGTCGCTCCTCTTTTATTGTGCAAGACTCCAATGCCACACAGTGAGGTATGTAAAACACATCTGTCTTGCTTTTTCACAGCAACATTTAGACTGTGGTGTTGCACCAACATTCCACTGCATATGGATAAAATAAAGCTTTGATGCACTCAAGTTTCTCAAAGAACTGTTTAAGCCATTTTAGAAATCATTTTTACAGGATAGGTTTCCAGGGTGAAAATAGAAGAGAAGTATGAGTGGTTTATATAAAAGTTAATAACAATATGTTATTGTAATTTTCACCCCACATACAAACCTGCAGGTGAATCCCACTCAAGTGCTCTCCAATGAGTCGTACAGCCTCCTCGTTCCCCAGTTCATCCCACAGCCCATCAGTGCCGAGGATGAGGAAGCGGTCCTGAGGTCTCAGCTTGTGATAGGTTATCTCAGGTGCCACATCCAGATAGGGCGGAGTTAGGTAGTTAGGCGGAGTGTAGTGGTACAGGTTGAGAGAGTCCAGGTCCCCTCCGGACTCCAGGCTGGCTAAAATGCTCTCCTGCAACTCACGGCTCCACTTGAATCTTACGTCACCAAACGCTCGCAGGGGCATCAGAACCTGACAGAGTGATAAAAGCTTAGGACCAGTGACTTATTTTCTAAATTCATCCGTCAACTCCTTGTACAGTGCCTGTTAGTGTTAAGCTATAAAGAATTCTCACCCCGAGCAGCCTGTCGTCTGAAACCACAGTGTCTCTCTCTGAAGGTGGGTGCTGGGCCTTGATCCGCTCCATCTCAGCCTCGTTCTGTGAGTTGTGGTCCTGGGAAAGGGGCACCGCGCTCCATGACCCGTCTTCCTCCTGCACCCCCAGTACAGCTCGGCAGTCACCGGCATTCGCCACATGGATCCCATCTGTGCCAACATGAGCCACACAGGCAGTGCAACCGGCAAATGCAACCTGGACACACAATCATACCTCTGTGTTAGAGCTGTCACAATATAAGATTTTCATTACATGATTATTGTACACAAAAGAATCAAGAATAACAATACAATTTTGATATTTATAGAAAATTTGAAAATAAAAATAACAATGCTGTCAGTCAAATTTATCTTTGACTTTGACTGCACATTTTGTCTATTTTTTGACAATTGAATTATTTACACAACATACACTTGTGCCAAATGGCGATAGGATCCAATATTGACAACTGAAGAACAATCAAGGATTGGTTTTTCCTCCTCCAAAATAAAGGTGATTTTAATCAACTCACTATCAGACGATTATATAAAAATAATGTCTAGAATCTGCTTGCTAGTGCGCTTTAGACATGTTTCTGGTGAGCCCCAATAATCAGCATGTGAGCCAGTGAATTTGAAATCATTTAAGGAATAATCTGTAATATTTCTACTGTAATATATCATAAAATGACCATGATATGTCATCAGAGATGAAGGACACATTTTGAATTGAAATACATGCTGCTCTGACAACAATTCTACAGCCATGGTGTCCTCCTTTGAAATTTCTATTCTGGCCCATAACTTGTGTTTCCACGTTTCAGATTTATTAGAGTTCAAATTATTGCAGAATGTTCGCCAAAAGAGTAAGTGTCCATTTATGAGTTGTAATAAATTAATAATCTTTTACAGGAAGCGCATGTTTATAATGCTTAAATTGAGCAATATGTCAATGGAGTCTGGCAGACAGAAGGAAGGCAGCCACTAAACTTCGATTTCAACTATCTTAACAGATAGACAGTTAAAAATAGCCGATCAGTTAGGAGTTGAACAATGTCAGTGGTGATCAGCCAACCCTTTTACCATGATATCAGTTATTATCAATACCAGTATATCGCCATACCCCTTGTGTTTGTAAGCATTGTATGACCCTGAATCCATGAAATAACATAGAAAGGCACATTTTATTACCTGGATGGCTGTGTTTTTTATTAGGTCATTGGAAAAAGGGACTTGAGCCTCCAAGGAGATGTCAGCGTCGAGTCGTTTGAAAGCGCAATCCAGAGCATCTGTAGGACTGTAAGTAAAGGGCAATGATGAAAGGGGGTAAAAGGAAAGCCAACCACAGGCAGGTGTATATGTTGATGTGTAGATACAGATACATATCATTCTCACCTCATGCCTTCACCATGTTCCTCACTCTCCAGTAAATCCTGCCAAAAGACTCTGAGGTGGTCAATGTAAAGTGACGCAGATTCACGATAGTTAAAGTCTGCATGGTGTTTGTACCACTGCAAGATGGGAGGAACAGGTCTGCCATGCTCCATGCATTTCTCAAGTTCCTCCAGGCTCTGCTTTGGCATCATTGCAACCGCAGTGTAATACAGCAGCCGCTCACTGACGGCCTGCGCACACGCCCAGCCCCCATGGCCGTCAAAAACTCCAAAGAGCATGCCCTTTGACTGGAGAAGATTGAGAAAATTGTATTAAATTTAATGAGAAGAGGGAGAAAAGTAGGGAGATGGATGTACAGACAGAGGGGGCGGAAGATGCATACCTGTAAGCAGGTGGCCGCACTGCGACGGTCCTCATTAGGTGTGTTTGCAGACAGCTGGTTGCTCTCAAACTTTCTCACAGCACTGAGTCCCCTGCCATCGAACTCTGGCACACTCACAGTCTGAGACACAGATGCACATACACACACAGATGTAGAGGATTACTCATGCCTGCAAAGTTATCCTATATGAAATACTAATTTATCTGATTAAAAAAGAGCTCCATGATAAGGTAAAAAAAACAAGATCATATTGCAATCATTTTGATGGATACTGCAATTGTGACATGATTCATGACTAGTGGGAAAGATTATTTTTGCAACAAAATGTTAAGTTTCACTGAAAAAAAAATTTAAATCATGATGATGTGACATTTGTTGGGGTCTGTGCCAAACAAACATGTTTTCTTACATCTGGAGAACAAGATTTGCAGGCCAGTGCATCTTAGCAGCACTATAGTGCTTCATCATGATGCTTTTTACATTTTTCCTGCACCAAAAAATAACAGCTTCTACAATTTAAATGAACAATATAATGAACAATATTAAGACTTTGATAATATTTCGATTAATTGTGCAGCCCTAATTAAAAATGACAAGCTTTTTCATATGATTTATGTTATTTTAGATCCTTTTTCATTACAAAGAATGACACTATATTATCAATTACCTGCTCATGAGATCGCAAAATGCTGTTGATTTGAACCTGGCTGAGCTGAAAGTCTAGATCCTGACGAGTCGAGAGTTGTCGCCCATTTTGAGACCCATTTCCTGAGTCCTCACCACTGGAGCACAGCTGGTCTGATCTGGAGCTATGCCAAGATGAGAAGTGACGATGGTGGGCTGGTCGAGGCTGAGAAGATGGAGTTACTACAAGGTGGGCATGCTGCATGAACAGAAAAGAGCGATGACAACATTGCAATATTACACGCAGTAAATAAAAAACAAGCACTCTATTAGGATACAAACCTGAAAAGGGGCAATCGAAGAAAGTGTCAGTGTGTAGCTGGAGGCTCTTTGGAGGATGCTGGCGTACAGACGTCCAGACATCTCTAATGCAACGCTGCTGGTTGGGTGTTGTGTCACTTAATCAGCCTGGTATCTAAAAAGGAAATGAATAAGGTTATGGTGATGCCAGCACGATTATTACAGGAATAATGACAACTGAAGAAGCCAACGCATATAGATAGCAAATTAGATGTATGAGTTAGCCACCTTCAAATTAACATCAACATCGACGTGATCAACGTGCTGCAATGTAAAGTTTATACCAGGCGACATTATGTAATCTCTCTATATGACATTTCCCTTAGTACAAGCTGGCTAACTTATATAACACCGAGCTGACAACATATAGGGTAAATCATTAGCTGACGGCTAGCTGGCTAGCTCCGCTCACGTTCAACATACTGTACAGGGGCGAAAAACCTATACCTCAGCTAAATGTCGTAAACAGAGCTTAATGTGGTACACATGTTAAGTGCGATTCATAAACACTTAAAAAAGTAAATACTTACAAACTTAGTGAAATTACGAATGAATCAATGTCGGTCCGCCGAACATCATCTCCATACATGACGGCGATCTGTCATAACGTCTGACGTTGCCATCAGACGCACCGTTGTAGTTCTTGTTGGACGCATATTGTGGTCTAGAAGGAAACCCCAGACCTCGCGAGAGTGATTGCTTTAACCCAAACCAATGAGCTTTATCCAATACTTAAACAAGTGCTTTTTGCCCGTAAAACTGCCCATATCTTAATTACGGCGCTGTTTCATTATAGAACGTAATTAGCTTGTAGAATGTGCGCAATGAAGAAACGTGTCTAAATCTCACGAGAGTTTGACGAATCAAGGGTTCCCTTCTAGCCACGACCCGTCGGGAGAAAGAAGGACAAGTGTGAGAAAGCAATTAAGGGATAAATCTAAATAGACGATTCTTGTTTTGCACACGTTTTGGGCCAATGCTGTTTTAAAATTAAAATGTATGTTTTGAGGCCCCGTGTTGGTGTAGTTTTATTCTTTCTTAATCTAAGTTTTTAATGTAAAGTTTGCCATAATTTTATCAGAAACGCTACATAAGGTAACTTGGGATTAACTGATTTATATGACATATAATTTTGTCCTGCTAAATCCGTGTATAATCAGACACACGTACTAAAACTGTCCCTCATACAAACTAAGGTTATCTGGGAACCCTACATTTGCGAAACTCTCGCGAATTTTATAGCGTTAGGCGTTGTTTCATGGATAGTGAGCCCTGTGGGCTAGAAACATCACTTTTGCGAGATCTTTCGCGGGTCTCGGATTCCCCTCTACACACGACCGGCACACCCAGTTAGTTTCTATGGTAACAGAAAGTGAGGGTGTCGACGTTCTAGCTAACTAACTAACATTGGATAAGTTAACGCTTGTCAGCTTGACATACCCTAGTCTTTGTTTAGTTATACGTAAAGGTTAGAACATTAGCTTGAAGAAAAAAATTTACAATACCTGTCGAGTGGCTGGCTTTGTTGAATTTAACTTTAGCTTTGATAATTTATTTTTGTTATCTAGATCTATCTAGATTAGCTTGCTATCTTGCGCTGAAAATACAGTTTCTCAGTGGCACAAAATAACGCCGGTTTGGCTAGAAGTGGGGAAAACGAGATGGCATAGCCATGCTGTTAGTTGGGTAATCCTAGATATTGTTTAAACCATTGAGTCGTTTATTGAGTAAAATGGATAAGACAGTGGTGTATAGCAACAGCCGTAACAGTAAGTGATAATTATTCCTTACTCCACTATTATTCCTATCCATTATACATTTATATAACTGTTTGGTTACATCACTGATATCATCATTCTGCTTTCAGCCACAAAGACAGACCTCCGTCTGCTACTTGAGTGTTTGAAGTTTCAGATGAAATGTCCTGAGTTGCAGAAACAAGCTCTTCTCACCATTCACTCCATCTGTGAAAAAAGAGGTAAGAGTAAACCTGAACAGAAACATGCCATGTCTCTGCCCCATATATATCTGCTCCATACAACAGCCATCTCCTATAGTCTCATCAGTCAAATTTGTTGTTTGTACACGTCTTGCTGATTAAAACATTGTAAAAATTTAAGTCAAAGATACATTTACGTATTCAACAGTGTGACACCTTGATACAAGCCTTTTACATGGTCTATTCCACATTGAATTTATTTTTTCAGAGGATGCTGTGGACATGCTGAGAGAAATGGGAGGTGTGGCCTTTGTGTACAACCTCTCCAAATCCAGTATTGTCCATTCAGATGTTAAGGAGAGTGCACTATTCACACTTTGCACACTAGCAGAAGCCAACGGTAGGTGTGTGTGTGTAATAGGTGCTGAATCCCAATTCAGGGGCACATCTTGTGGGGGATGCTGTCCAAAAGGTTGCATCCATTGCAGCAATTGAAGGTTCTGATGAATGTGCACTTCCTGCCCAAAAAATAAAGTCCAGCTTTACAGGGACCAAAACTGTGGATGGATTTAGGTGGTCCTTGTCAACTTGTCTAGTTGTAAACTTCGAGGTTTATAGAAAGGAAGTTAACCTTATGCAGCTGACAAAGTGGTAGACATGGTAATATGGTAAATTTGGGTGTTTGAACAAATAAAATAACAAATAATATAAGCAAAACAAAAAACAGGTAACTGGCAAACACGGTACCACGTTAATGCTCATCATTTCCATTTTTTGTAGATTGTTGGATAAGCTGCAAAGGACACACATAGGGTAGCTTTTACACCCTGTTCACATTTGGTTTGTGGGCAACAGAGGCTGTGGTCCTGAACTGAGATGCAGCATATGTGTGTGTACAGTCATATGTGAATAACTTCATTGTGTTGGTATAATGTGGCAATTTCTAATGCAAGTTATTTGAATGTAAATGTCAGCTTTACAAATTCATAATACACCACTTGTCTTTCCTTCTGGTAGTGTATTGCAAGAATTCTCTGTGCAGAAAAGAGACATTTGCAGAGATTGCTGGTTGGCTGATGAAAGAAGACGTCCCACTGACACAGAAGAGAGTGTCTGTCTATTTGCTGTCTGTGTTGGTAGCCAACAACAGTAAGATCAAAGCTCTTCAACTGACATAATGAGTCAAAGCTTCGCTTTGCTTTTTTAGTATAAATCTGATATAATATTTTTGAGAGTATGATGAGCTTGCTTTTGTTATACAGATTGTTTGTAGCCCTCATTTATCTGTGTTGCAGAATCAGGACAGACTTTAGCCCAAACCACTGGCTGCCTGGATATTCTACTGGACCTTTTCGGGTACTTTACAGTCCTAAATACTCTGTAGTCTCATGCATTCAGACATCAGTCACACCAAGTTTAAATAGATATTGCCAAAATGTTTATTTCAAACCCACACACGAGTGTAAACATATATTCTAATTTTAATAACATATATTTTTGTAGGACAACTTTCCCCCCCCTCTCCACAGAGGCTACTTTGAGAGCAGCTAATGCTACTCAAACCTACCAACTTTGGGCATCTGTGTCTAGTGCTCTCTGTGGATGTGTCAACAACCCACAGAATGGTAACGTCATCTGTGCCTCATACAGAGCTCTTTATAATGGGATGCTCTTGCCATCCCAGCAACTATTTTATAGTCAAACAACGATATACTGTGCTAAGTTTATATCTTGAGCAAAAGCATTTTTTCTTTCTTTTGTCTTCCAGAGGAGGGTCAGCGGATTTGTGTGGCAGCCTTTCCCATAATAAAAAACTGGATTCAGATTCAGATTGCTTTGCCACGCACTGAGATTTTCCAACCCATATGTTCCTTCATTGCAATGACAGTTGCCAACAACTGTAAGAGAAAGGGGTAGAATGGCTCATGCCAAACCTGTGATTTTCTGTTTTTCAGTAAAACATCTTGGCACTAAAAAATGCAAATGATTAAATGTTCATCACTGTTTTGTTTTTGCAGCCTGTGTTCAGGAGAGTTTTTCTGCCTCAGGGTGCCTGGACAGTCTGACTCTTGCACTGGTTCGTCTAGCTCCTGCAGCAGATACAAGCTTGTTGTCATGCCAGCTTTCTGTCACTATATCCAAGACCCTGTCAGCTTGTATCACAGATAACTGTATGTATCACTATCGCACACATATACATGCACCATTAACAGTTCACTTAATCAATCAAAATGTCTCTTTTTCCATTCATGATCTATTCTTTGTAGCTCCTTTGGCTTCAGGTTTGGCTCGGTGTGGTGTGGTTTACCACCTCTTCTCCCTGCTGGCTAGCCCTCACCTGCACCCTGAAGACAGGCTCTCTGTTTTACTCACCCTGGGCCACTGCACTGAGGCCTCTGGTAAGACTGCACAGTGGTGTGCTTTTTGGATGTTTTCTGGTAGTGCTAGAGAGTGTTCCCGGCTCTATATTTTGAAACACTGTATCAAGTCTCACCCATTGCTACAGTTTAACAGTATTTATGCTATCTATTTCTGTTTCTTCTTGTCTGTAGAGGATCACCAGTCCCAGTTGGTGCAATGTGGAGGCCTGCCTCTTATCATAACCCTACTGACTGAGGATACGAGTGAGGAGGTTAGGAAGGCTGCTACATTCATATTGCAGACCTGCAAACAGGCCAGTAAGTCAAAGCAGTCTAGTTTATATCACATTGTAACTCTTGAATACAGTCACAATAATTGTAGTTTTTTCCATCGACTTTTTGAAAGTTCATGAGAAAATGTCTTGAAAATTGATTGAATTACAAAGTTAATGTTACTTGTATGAAGTTGCTTTTACTTCAGTTTTACAGTGTTGTTGGGCAAAAATTGTATGGATCACCCTGTAACAACTACAAAACAAAACTGACATTGAACTGATAACCACCAGTGCAAACTGTGGATGTAATTTGTTGCCAGTATGGATGTGAAATAGGTCTTAAATTGCATTCATATTGGTCTGTAAAAAGTCTTAAAAAGTCTTAAATTCAGTTTGTTAAAAACTGCAAAAACCCTGGTTGAATATGGATCTCATAATGACTTGTTTGTCTGTGAAGCCATGTCCTTGGGAGTACCTGGTCTGATAGCAAGACAGGGGGAGGATGAAAATGTGGAGCCCCTCACAAACATGGCAGGCTTCAGGAGCTCAGCCAGAGAGTTGCTGCACAGGATTGACCTGCTCGAGCAGAGACAGGCAAAGGTCAGACATTTACACACATAACCACAGAATAATCAGCATGTAGCGTAGTGACTCATTATATGTGCTTATGTTCATCTTTTGGAGGCTAAGGATGAGCAGGAAGACACAGACTTGCCAGCTTCAACTGAAGGACGAAGCCGACCATCTCTACCTTCAGCCGTACCACTGTTTCTGCAGCAGAAGGAGAACATTATATCCTTCCCCACACCTCAAAGACAAACCAGCACTCTCGGGGATATAGAACCAAAGGGTGACAATAACATTAAACTTGGCACTGTCAGAAATGTGATCAAGAATGAGAATGACAGTGAACTGAAGAAGATGAGCTCCATTTTAAGTCTGGAGGAGGACAAGGCTGAAACCAGTGGAGGAGATGTGTGGTGTCCAAAATGCAAGGGCGCTCTAATGTCTTCCCATCTGCAGCCACTAGAGAGAGGCAGAGAGCCATATACAGCAGACAGGTCAGTAGAGTTTCTCACTGTTGGTTACTTCTTAATCAGAAAAACTCTGATGAAATGATGGCTTTCATAATAACGTTTTCTTCTGTTTTTGTGTCTTTTATGTTTAGTCAGTTATTTAAGCCCCCAGAACCAGTGAGGCACGGTGTATCAAAAGAAATTAAATGTACTGATGGAAAAGGTAACAGTCACAGTTTCATGGCTTTTAACACACAGTTTAGAAAATAAAAAAAAACTTGACTTTGCTTTTATTTTTCTTTGCAGCAGATGTGTAGTTTCTAACTATGTTTTTTCAGGTTTAACACTGATTCCAGAAATGTTAGGAACATAAAATGTAAATAGAAAAAAAACAAAGAGAGATTTGTAAATTCTTTTTGACCTACATTCAAGTGAACACAGTACAAAGACAAAATATTTACAGTTTAAACTGGTTGCTGCTTGTAATGTTTTCTTGTAAATATACACTCATTCTGAATGTGATATTCAAAAGTAAAATTTGTTCCCTCTCTTGCTTGATACACAACTTCAATCACAGTCCAGGATCCCTTTTGTTGTATAATGCACTTCATAATGTGCCACACATTTTCAGTAAGAGACAGGACTGGACTGCAGCTAGGCCAGTCTGTTACCCATACTATTTTATATTGTGATATGTTTTTGTGTTTAGGGTTGCAGGGCCGTAAGATGAGTAAAGTGGAGAAAGTCCCAGTGGAAGAACACTCTCTCTCTCATATTCGGTGTGCAGGTAGAATAACATGATGCTGCCTCACAGTGAAATGCTTTCCATCTTAATTTATCAAATGGTTGTTGAGCGTTCAACCAAAATACTGTATTTTAACCAACAGGAATGTTTGTTTTTTCAATGTTTTTCTGACCTTAATGTGAAGAATAAGCCAGAAATCTTCGCTGTAGAGTTAGGCTGTGTGTATTGTTTGGGTCCAGAGAATCTTGGATACTTCTTCTACCCTCCTAAGTATTTTTCCGAGGTCAGCTAAGCAGAACATTTTTAGAGTAATAACAAAGTAGGTCTAGACATATTAAGTACGGTACCACTGTAATTAGAGATGCACCAATCTGCCTTTTTCAGTCGTGATCCCTTTCTGATACCTATGTTTGGATATCTGCTAATACCAATCTTGCAAATGTGCATTCAGCCCTCATGATTTCTCTGTGAGACTTTCAGGTAACCAGAAAGGCACCATAAGTATGACTGTCTCCAAGCCGCATGTCTGCCCCACACTGTAGGCCTATATCCATCTGTCTTTCCCCTCCTTTCTCCTACGTAATTAGGACTCTTAAATAATCAGCATTGCATTTACACTTCTAACATTAATTCCTTGCATCCTTGATCTTTCTCTCCTTTAGGTTGTGTGCTGCCTTTTGAGGAGGTGACCAGTCGCACTTTTACATCTCTTCAAAGCTCCTGGCACCACAGCTGTGACATGCACAAGGTTCTCCAGGAGGCCACAGAAAACTTCAGGACTCGTCACTGCAACCTTTTGCTCAGCAGAGAGCACCAAGACAACACTGTGGAACAGACAGACCCAGATTCTGTGACAGTTTCAGCAGCGGAGCCACAGAGAGGCTGGAAGAACTGGACCGGTGAGATTTTTCAGCATTTGAAATGCACAGTAAATCCATCATATTGAAAAGTGTAGCTTCAGTCTCACAGTTTGATTGGTCAAACCGTACATCCTAGCCACACTACTACTTCATGCACAGCACAACTGTTGTGCCAACTAAGAGCAGATTTATTTGTTTACTGCAGATGATTTTTGTCACATCACAGTTGATTGGGTAAATGAATTCGAAAATAAAACACCTTAGTGCCAAATAGCACAGCCAAGAAAACTCAGTACCAAACAAAAGGCTCTCAGTTACTTACTCATCGCTGTGTTGATTTAGGTGTCACTTGACTTGTCACTGCAAGACACTACAGCTTCTATGTATGCCCTTTATAATGCTCTCTTAAAGAGGTATGAGTTTTTTCATGCCTGGTTGGATAGACTGTCTTATTCCCTTTGCAGTGGCTTTGGTCTTACAGTTGTATGTCAGATAGCCAGTTCACAAGATGATCCAAAATTAAGCATTAAATATGCTAATGGTCACACATTTTCCTCAGTTAAAATTCAATGCAATCTTCCATAAGTCCACTCCAAAATATTTCCCCATGGGTGCTAACAATTACAAGGCACCAATGTGTGAGTGCATGTTCTACTGACTTTCATTTTGGCAGTTTTTTGATATTTTATGAGTGCTCAAGTTTTATGTTGTATTTATTAACTATGGAGACTACTAACATCTCCTCAGAAGTTTATCATAGTGCATTACCTCAGGCAACATAAATGTAAAAACTTCACCAATGAACACATAAGATCTTGTCTGGTGTGGATTAAATATTAGAGAACCTTTCAAACCATAAACACACCATTTTTGCAATTGTTCCAAACTGTTTTTATGGTACAATCAATTTCATCTCCTTGTCCATGACTTCACAACTGTTACTTTAATATCCTCAGTATGAAACACACATTGTTGTATTTAACTACTGCTATAAAATGTCTGTTTTCTGATGCACTGTAAAAGAAGTCTGCCTGACTCCAGTACATAGAGGAGCCAGGAAAGGCAAGAGCTCCCTGCCTGAACACCACTGGAAGAGGCACAATGGTAAGAATTATGCAGCAAGTGGATTTTGATACAGCTCTTTAACACACAGATGTCTTAAATGTCCATAGGAACGTAATCTAAATCAACAAAAAAGTATAAAATACAATTCTAAGGATGCACCAGTTGGATACTGCATCAGCAAAGAGAGATGTGCCACAATTAACACAGATGAGCAGAATGTGTCACGTGAACAGTAGCTAGAACGAGTGAGACCTGTCAGCAGCTTGTCATCACGCCAGCTGTGTTGAGTTATTTTAAGCTCAAGGAAATTTAAAAAAAATAAAAACAAAACAAGTGCAATTCCTGCAATTTATTTAAAATTAATTTTGAATGTTTGGTGCTGACCAATTAAAAATGCTGCTCAAAGTTCTGTGTTCGAAAAAGTTTAAATAAAAAGAGGCAGCAGCAGAGTAGAATATTTATTTCACAGTGTGAGCATGATGTGTTAGATGGTTAGGTTGAGTAAAGCAGAGCCATATAAATATTTTTTTTTCTTTTTTATGCCTTTATTGATAGGACAGCTAAAGTGAGGACAAGAAATGGGAGAGAGAGTGGGGGGTTGTCATGCAGCAAAGGACTGTAGGTGGGAGTCAAACCCACAGCTGCTGCAGAGAACTGTGCTACCAGGCCATCCTTACAAACACAGTATATTAATCACAGCTTTGTTATTTAAGAGAGGGAAAAAGACAGTGTCAGATTGCTATTGGCAGATACTCAAGGTTGCTATATCGCCATCAGTTTTGGACATGAAAAAGTGGTGTCAAGTCATCTCAGGCTGCCCCCTGATAGTCAGTGATTCGAATCATTAGTTGTTCAGTTGAGCATCGAGCATCAGTCAGTGTGCATTACAGTTAAAGGATAAAACAGATAGAGGCTTAGAAAAACTCATTTCAATGTGGAATTATAAATAAGGGGAATCATAAATATAATTTTATATTAGCTGCACTTAATAAAAACAAACATGCAGTGTTGGTTAACTGATGAGAAAGGTGAAATGAGTGGTTGGCAACAAGTTTAAGCTCTTGTTTTATAGCTGTATCGTTGAACATAGAGCATTGCAACAGCATAACAGCTGTAAACTTTATGAACCAAGTCTCTAAATCACCACAAACAACAAAACTTACTGTAATGGAAATAGAGAAGACTGACTGACTGTTAGCCACTTCACCAGAGTGTACTGGTGAGCATGCAGGGCAGGTGATGCTTGATTGTTTATTTGTATTTGTTTTTGCCACTGACAAACTCCAATTGTTTTTTTAAGTGACTGATAACATTATGAAAAGTATTGCTACAGGTTCCTTCTTTAAAAGATAAGTTATGTTTTGCCAAATTCACTAGATTCCCTTTTTAAAACATCATCATAACTCATCCCTAGGGTCATCCCTACAAACTCAGTTTACAAAAAGTTGTTCCTGAAAGATAAACACATGATTTGTATACTTGCAGACTGTTGCCTGACATTATTAGATGCAGACCTCTGAACTGAACTAACATACATGCACAATTTTCTATAAGTGTAATTGGGATGTCTTCTTCTTCCACTTATTGTAGGTTTCACTTTGACTCCATTGCACAGAGGAGCTAAAAAGGACACGCTGACCTCTTGTCACAAGACTGGTATGTATGAGACATTATCACAACCACATAATATTTATTATTGTCCTTTATACATGTTATATTCAACAGCATCAATCTCGTCACTTCTCCGTCCAGGTCCAGACCTGATACCCTTGAAAACATCTCATCATCCTGAAGGTAAATAGGTGATAAAAGATAAGGGTATTTACTGTAGATTACTATTAAGTGTGTGTGTGAATGTTATGATTGAGAGCCTGTGGTGGGAGCTGTCCTCTGCAGTGTGTTCCTGGCAGCAGACAAACCAGAGAGCAGAAGGAATGTTGAACTGCAGCCAGTGTTCTCACAGTGCAGGCCAGAGCTGGTTCAGAGCAGCACAGCTGTATTAAGCTGTTTCACACTCTGTATAACACTGTGTGTGCGTCTGTGTTTGAGCAACAGAGAGAGAGACTGAAAGGGTGTGCTCTGATGCTTTTGTATTATGCCAGTGACGTGGTAGTGAAATGAGAGCCATTCTAGTCTGTTTCACATTATGATTTTGCATGTTCTGTACTTTCATTACATTCACTGTACTGTATATATTTAATGTATATATTTATATTTTCCCTCCATCTCCTTATTCTCATTCTGTTTTCCAGTTTATAGTGTTGCAACATGGACGCAGAGGCACTGTTATGAAGTCTTTCTGGCCTGTCAGGCTGAGATTTACTGTATTTTTATACCTCTCAGCCAAATGCATTTTCCAATGCTCACTTTATGCGAGTCCACACTTTGGATAGTGTTTTCTTCCACTGCATAGTCCACATTTTCATTCTTTCTCTGTTCAGTTCAGCTATTTTTCTGCCCTTCCCTTTTTCCCTGTTATACATTTTCTGTCTTAAAGGTTCACTGTGAGATTCACGGGGATTTATTGACAGAATATGGCAGACATGGAATAAAATATTCATAAGCATGTTTTCATTACTGTATAATCACCTAAAAAAAAGAATAGTTGTGTTGTGTTACTGTAGAATGAGTTGTGTATATATCGAGGGCATGACTCCTCATCCACGAAGACCGCCATGTTGAGCCGGGCTGTCTGTTTTGGGCTATCTACAGTAGCCCAGAAGCAAAGACTGTCTCTAGATACTGCCATTTGCGTTTTGTGTGAGTGTTGCTGCCACTGTAGGTTCTGCTACACCGGGAGTTTCCAAAGTCTGAGAAAGTCTGAGACTGTAACTACTCTTACTTCATCATCATTCTCTTCCTTGTGTATTGTCCAAACAGCAGCTGTTTAACCACAACCAGTGATACATTATCACTCTAATGAGGTGAAGAGCAAGAGAAATTATCTGTGTATTAAGTCTGGGGCCAGCTGATGTGTTGTAACAGACTGAGTTTTCTCTTTTGCTCTCTCTCTCTCTCTCTCTCTGTCTCTCCCTCTCTTAGGGCATAATAGTGGACATCTTGCTTTTGATGATGGGCCAAAGACTAGCACCGATCACTGTTCCACTGTAAGAGTTTGAAAGAATATTCTCTGTCAAAAATGTATATGTTGCTCTTTAAATGGCCCACCAGGTTTTCCAACAGCTTTTTAATGCCATGATTGTATACTGCAATGCAGTGAAGTAGTAAAAACACAGGAAGTGTACAGTGTTAAGTAGGGATGAGATTTGAGAATCAGTTCCCATTTAGAACTAGTTTCAGTTTAACCAGTTCCTTAGAATCACTTAGTTCTGACTCGGCATCCTCATATCATTGCCTGAATACTGCAAACAGTAATATAGTGGAAACCTCTTCTAGTGACCACATCTGTCAAACTGATTACCATAAGCAGATGATTATTTTATTTTTATTTATTTTTTTAATTTATCATGCTGATTACCATCTAATTGAAATGTGTATATTTATAACAGGAATATAAAGTTTATAAACTTTATAAAGTTTACTTGAATATAAAGTAAATAGCTTTGCTATTTACTGAATTTTATTGACTCAAAATGCAGTACAGCTGTTTAGTAATGGTTTTCAAATTGCTGCATAAGTACTGTGTATAATCAAAATACACTGTAATACAGTACAGTGAGCCTACTGTATATAGCCTAAATTATATCTTACTGTAGTTTTGCTGCTGCATGTTGCTGGCTTGTTTTTGGCAGTTTGTCATAAGCCTCGAGGAAAATACACTCTGCATTGAGAGAAAATTACCTTCTTTTTCCTGTCATGAGATCAGTATGCACGCAGCAGCAGCCTCGGGTATCCAGCCAAAAGCAGACGGGTTACCATGAGGCAAAGTATCATGGGAGTAAAATTTAGAAAAAATAGAATTTACCCACCATGGTTTAAATTTTTTTCCATATGTTGTTGTATAGGAAAATACCCAAAATAAATATACACTGTAAGGGTACTGTCTGATTACCAGAAGATGCAAACAGAGTTTGTACAGGAATGATTCTGTCCTAAGCTTTTGATCTATAGTAGTTGATTACTGTGACCATGATCATTGGAAGTGGTTGCAACTGCGCTGAGATGCAAAACTGATTTAAAGTGAAATATAATCCAGAACATAAAGGGGAAAAGATTTTTGAATGTGTGCCTGTTTTTTACGGAACTCTAGGCAATACATGCCATTCGTTGACATGAACGTTGCACTTCTGACACAGTGTAGCTGCAGTGTCTCCTCGGGCCAGTGCATTATCCATGCCTTCATTAACCATGCTAAAAATCTAATGTGAAACTAATGTTTAAGGATTATGGTTTTTATAGTTTTTCTATAGTTTTGATTAATTTCTTCATTTTAAGTTATGTTTTGCCTATTAACTACAAAATGTGTGTAGTTTACTTCCTGTATTTTTCAGGCAGGTAAAGGTTCAGTGCAATATGAAAATCTGAATCAGAAAAACTAAAACCTCTCTCGAGGTATTAATGTGATCATCTCTTTCATTACAAAAAGTTGTTAGTCAGTAGCAGATTACTGATACACAGATGTCGGAGTGTCCTTGAACACAGCAGCAGAAGCAGAAGGACTTTCAAAACAGTCCTTCCAACTGTAGCGGCATGCAGTTATAATGTAACTTTGACAAATAGATATGACACAACATCAAATGTCTCAACAAGTTCATTTTCACAGCGCACTTAAATAAGCTGAAACCAATTGCTAATGGAGGGTGGGAAATCAAATTTAAAAGTGTGCGATATGCTTTGAAGAATGTCTGGAAATAATTTAGGCAATGTGTTGTTAATGGGCTGAAATGTGCAAAACCAGTATGGTCTGTTAACATTAATCACACAGGCATCTCTGACAGATAAATTTAAATAAGGGAAACTAACTTCCATTAAAAGCACATTTTATCCTATTTCATATATTTTACATTTTATTATTCTGTTAAGCAGGGCTTTAGTACTCGGCCACGTGTCAGTGGAGAAGGCCTTAACTGTTCAAAATCCTAGTGTTTTACTCAGCACAAGCAGACCATAGCAGTCAGATAGTTTGTGAAAGGATAAACTACTCATTAGATTCACAGGTGTTGTACTGAATGTTGTCAAATGTGCATTCTGTCTAATCTTTACTCAAAGCTTTGTCTCTTCTGCTCTCATTATTATTCTTAGAGAAAAAAGAGGAAAGACTTCAGCTGTGAGGAGGTGCACTACCTCCTGAGTGGAGTGGAGAATTATGGTTTCTCCTGGAATACCATCTTGTGGTCTTACCCCTTCAAACCTGGACGTACCAACGTTGACCTGGCCAAGAAATACAGGCAGCTAATGGTAACAAGATAAAATCTAATCTAAGTAAGATATTTTACTTTTTTCCCTCACATTCAAACTGCATTTAGATTAATTGCTGTCTTTTTTTTTTTTGCCTTCAGAAAGGTAAAGCCCAGGATGCTGGCTGTGCATAGTCCTGGTCCTGAGAGCCTGGGCCGGGCCCTTAATGATGGCCCTCTGGAAATAATAGGTTTGATTTATCTAAAAGACCAGCAGTTCAGAACATAAAAAAGCATTTATTTTATTTATGTTTATATAGAAATACAGTTCTAATATATTTCAATATTTATATTAAATTATAGTACATTGTCTATGGTTAAAACAAGTTTTGTAGTAGTTTTTAGTGTTTTGACAGATATTGTTCATTGTTGTTAATTGTTGTTGTATATTAAATAGGTGTATGAGATTATAAATTTCTTTGTCAGTGTCTCCTCAATACAGTTTCGTAATTTGATCATGCACAGGCTTTCATAAACTTCTTAAATTGGAAATGTCCCTGCAGACACTACATGTTCATGGTGCAAAGTGTCACTTGAGACTAAATCAGAAACCATCTGTACTTTTAATGATGAATTGTGCTACACTTTGAGTGAATTTGATATATAATCTTTGAGTAAGGGCTATTTTAAAGTTGTTTTGTTGTAGCACCACCTATTGATGAATCACCACCACTGTGTTGTCACATGTATGTCTGCCAGATCTGATTGCAACAGCACAATGTGTTAATGAGTGGTGGCAGTTAAAAGGCCCAGCCCTAAACACTTTGGCAACCAATTTTACCAATTCTGTACTATGCTGTTTTTTATGCCTGGTCAGATTTGGAAAATATTTGACCCTAGTGTTCAAAGAAGCAAATCTAGTCTATCTAGTAATCTAGTAGCAGAAATGAGCATGGTCACAACTATTTGGATGCCATTTGACCAAAGTAACCCATGAAAAAGTAATGTCCATTTCAGCAGTTATAGGACAGAACATACTGTAAAGTCAGTTGTGCCACCATCAGTTTTTTTTTTCTTGAAAGTTACTGTATTTGCCAAGTTTGGTAACTTTGGCTTTTTACTTCTGACAAAAGAATAATACAAAAAACAATGGGTCCTGCACTTTTGCTTAAAAACCAAATATGTGTTACTTCCTTGACATACAGTGTCACGGAAACAAATACCAAGTTCTGTTTTCTTTTTTTTTTCTTTCTTTTTTTTGTCTTTGTGCTTTGGCCATCAGAGTCCATAGCAAGACAGGAAATCAACAAGGAGAGTGGGGACTCAAGTCCAGCACTTTTGTTTATTGAGCTGAAAGCCTCTGGTATGACAGGAATCACAAATAGTGCAAATCATGCTGTTTATCTATTCTCAGTGTGCATCAAGAAGCAGCTCAGTCCACTGAACTGTATCTCTTACTAAAGGCTAGCTTCACTGAGATCACTGTCTGAGGAGTGCCTCTCCCACTCCATGGGGACACATCAGTGTGTTGCCAGAACCATGGGACTTAATCGTCTGCCATGCCCTGAGGCGTAGCCTGTTACAGTTAGGTGTGGCTGGACAAAACAAAATGTTTGGGAGTGGGACTTATGGATTATGAATTGTGAAACTGGAGTAGACATAAGTGGTGCAACACACTGATTAAACTAGATTAGGTATTGAGTTAAATGGGGCAGCTAGTGCATCTTGATTGCATCATAGAATAGTCCACCCTTCATTAGGTAGCATTCCTGTTTTGGTCAGAGATGGCAGAAACACACTCAGATTGAACTGCTATACTCAAGTAAAAGTGAAAAGGTACAGGCTCAGAAATGTACTCAGAAGTATAAAAGTAAAAAGTAGCCCTCTGAGGGACATTTCTACCAGCTGATTTTGTGCAATGCTAACGTAACCTCACATTTTCTTCATGGTACAGTCTCCCTCTCTTGTCTGTTTTGTTTTGTTATATCTTTTACATTGTTTTTTGTCTTGTCTGTCATGCACTCATGGATGACACCAAGGAAATGTCTTCTCTATGAGTTATTGTCCCATCCATTTATGTTCAAATCAGTCTTGATGTTGGGAAGGTGGCGCACAGTGATGCAAAATATAAACAGAGTTCAACATTAATACTTTTTTCACTTTCCCAAAGTCAGTATTTACTTGTCCCAAAACAAATTGTTTTATTAGCTGTTATTGAATAACAAAGATTTTAGTTATTTGTCCCGTTTATTCTAGGGCTTCAGTGTCTATAAATTGAAAATAGTGACAAATGTCCATCCCAGTTTTTCAAAGTCCAAGTTGATGACATATTCTGTTTAATATAATACACAAAGAAAAGCAGGACATCTCTATATTTGAGAGGCTGAAAACAGTATTTTCTACTAGTTTGAAGTTTTGCTTCAACCATTAATTGATTATCAAAACAGTTTAACAGTTTATTTCTTTTTTACCACTTGCCCAGTCAGGAGAGTGAGGTGCCAGATTTGCTTGCCTGACGTTGCATTTTACCTGCTCAGTCCTTATTGTTGAACCCTGAAAAATAATCAATAATTTCCCACAAATGCATTGAAACTAATGCAACAAGTCATTAGTACAATGTATAGATATGTGTTAAAATGCAGGGAAGTAAAAAGTTGGCAGAATAATACTCAAGTGAAGTACGAATACCTGAAAACTCTACTTAAGTAGCATTACAAATAATTGTACTTAGTTACTTCCCTCTTCTGGTTTTGTCAAATCAAGTTATTTTTGTAAGTTTCATTCTTGGGCAGGAAGAAGTGGCTGCTCATACCAATCCACTGACTACTTTGTGAGGATGTTGGGATAGCAATGCAGCGAGGGCAGCAGGGGGAGTGTGGTGGGAGAGGCATGTGAGGAGCGGAGTTCTCATGGACTGAAACGCAGTCACACTGAAGACTTTTGACCCAGGCCCCCCGAAAACCTCCTTCCTCTGGAAAGAATGTGGCTGCGTCCCCTCCTCCCCTTCTTCTTTCCTCCCTCCCTTCTCGTCCTCTCTCCCACGAGACTGTGAGAAGGCACTGTCTTTCTTACATGGCCTGTCTGTGTTGCCTGGAATTTGATTACCATGTGTACACTGTGTCCCATACATGTACTGGTGTGTTGTTATGGGGAGAGCCTATAGTAGCTGTACAGTAGCTTTGTAGCATGGCAGCTAATGAATGTTCAATGCCGATTAATTACAAACATCAGCTTGTTTTGATCTCGTTATGCTAGTTCTCCCTCGATTACATCCATGACATCTCCAACATTTAATAATATTTCTACAACTTAAAAAGAAACACATGACCATGACCATAACACATGGGGAATAATATTTTTATTTTCACAAGCAAGCCACTACTTGGGTTAAAAAAAATCCCATTATTGTATTGAAAATACAATAAAATGATGACCACACCTGTTAGAGGAATATTGCAAGGTCCACACATGACATAAAATGTTGACTGGACCCTTGTATCATCCTGCTATGTAGCGGTATGCATATACTGTCTGCATCTTTGGTTGCATTGCTACTGTCCCTTGCCTGTCATCTTGCACCACCATATCCACCTAAGAAAGATTTTACTTTGTACTTGATCAACATGATTTTTTTTTTTTTTTACACTTCATTGTTATATAGCAATGCCACCTTTTTCTTCAAGTCCCTACAAGAAATATGTTTAAATTCTTATTTGAACCTTGTTGAGTTTGCATAGAGGAAGATCTCTGTTGTCCAACAATACACTGCAGTATACTCATGTCCCCTGTGCTCTTTGAGCCCCTTTACCCCTCACCCACACACCCGATGGCTTTATAAATGTATCAAAAACATATATGTTTGAATATTTTGTGTTTTCTGTATAACAAGACATCAGTTTCCTCCAGAGTTCATTTGGCACATTGGATTGTTTTGAAAGAGAGATACCTGGTTGCCTTTATTAGGCCATTTAAGGTGTAAAAAGACATTGCATCTGTGATTCTTTCAGATTTCATGTAAAGGGTTAAGAGGGTTTCACAGAAAAAAATATCCATTTACTTCTTTCATTAAATCCTCTTCACATCAGCTCAGCGGAAGTGCTCATGTTTGTGATGAGACCGTCATCTGGGATCTTGACATCAGTTGGAATGAGGTCAGCGACAAGGTCATTTCCTTTCAGATCCAAGTCCTGTAGGAGTTCGGTTACACTTTCCTCGTTGACATCACTCGCGAGCTGCACCAAATTCCCTGCAGCCTCCACCTCCATCGGCTTCTCCAGAGATTCTGTTGTTTCCTCAGGACTGTCTTCTTGGCATTCCTCACTCACCGGGATGTCTGCGGGCTCATCTGCGGGCTCGTCTGCGGGCTCAGAAGTTGCGTCAGGGACGCCCAGGTCGATCAAAGGCTCAGGGAGAGACTCTTGGGTAAGCATGTCTGTCTGCTGCTCCAGTGCCTCAAAGGATGGTACTGACTCAGGGATGGGCTCAGGGGCTGCCTCAACAACTTCTGCCTCAGGATTTGAGGTAGGCTCTGGTTCAGGAACGGGTTCAGGAACAACAGGTTCTGGTTCTGGAGCAGGTTCTGGTTCTGGAGCAGGTTCTGGTTCTGGAGGTGATGGTTCACTGACTGAGACTAGAGGCTCAGGTTCGACTGGAGCTGGGGTTTCCGTTGCCACGGGCTCTGGTTCAGCAGGAGCCTCAGCTGCCTTACACTCTGATGTACATTCTTCTGGAGGTAAAGACGCCACCGGTGTCACGGACTCCCCCACCACCACATCTAGATTCTCAACAGCCTCCTGAGTCTGCGTTATCCCAGCGTCTGCTGCTGGTTGTGTGGCTACTGCTGGCTCCTCTGCAGTCTTCTGTTCAGGGGCAGCAGTTTCAGCACTGGTGGCTGGGGCGTCTCGCCTTTTGGCGCTGCTAAACCGGTTTCCCATTATGAACCTGCACAGAAGATCAAGATGAAAACAAAATCAATTTAAATGTCAAACTCTATTATTTAAGAGGGTTTCTGTCTTTTCTTCAGCTCAATATTACATAAGATTGCTGGTGCAGGCATTGTATATTGAGTTGGAGGTGTTGCATTTCTTCAAAATTAAGAAATATACTATTGTTTAAGAATGCAAATAACAACATAAGGCAAATAAGAGAAACTTTATTCAACGTGACAGGATTGACTGAACTGGTTGAGAAAACCATATTCCAGCGTGTGTGTTATGGTACATCGTGTTCTCTTGTAGCCTACACGGGCTGCATGTACAGCATGTGCTATATAGTGTCTGGGGATTTGAGCATGTCTATATGGTGAGTGTTTCTGGAGGGCACAAAGATAATTTAAAGCATTTGTTTGTTTGATTCCTTCTTTCTAGCCCGCTTCACACCGCATGCCACCTCTCAGGTCTTAACCCCAATTAGCAATAACTTGTGGACAAGTTCAGACGTGCAAACAAGACGGTTTGCCAGTTCACATCACATAACAGCCCTAAATCAAAGGAAAATTATAGTTTATGATTTCCCTTTGTTTGCATTTTCAAATGATTCTGGAAAACAACCACACCTTGTTCCAATTGAGCTGTCTGTCAGAACCCTGAATATTCACTCCACTTCTATTATTTAACGTAATTACAATTATAATTATTATGAAAGCAAACAATATCTGTGCTGATTGCCATTAATTGCTGGTCAAAGCAAAAGGAACAAAGAAACTCCTGCAGACGACCCCGCCTCCTTCTCGTGCTTAAACTTCAAACTAAACAAAATGTACAGAAGTAAAAACAGCTCCGGCTATAACGTGCAGTCAAAAACCCACTGAAACCAACCTTTTGAATCCTTTTTTTTTCGTTGCAGTAAAAGTAGATAAAGTCTCAGATGTTCTCGTAGTCCCAACTTGGAGAAGTCCGCACGTCAAGCTGTCTGTTGAAGTGCTCACTAGCGGAGCAGAGAGTCCTGTAAACGCTGCTGCGCGTCGTGCGCGTTCACGGCTCATGCGCGTTCACGGTCCAACCAAAAACCACTACACTTCCTGAGCGTGACCGTCGATTTGACTTGCAGTAAACAAACCGAAGTAAGACGCTAAATTAAACTATTTACTCAATTAAACAGGCATGAATCAGAATCCATTAAATTAAATTTCATTTTTAATTTTGAAAAATACCACTTTAGTTTCGGTGAATTGAGTGGGTTTGCCCATTTGACTTTTTTTTTTTATTGTTGTTGTTGGAAAAATATTAAGTTTTAATGTTGCTTTTATTAAGTTTTTTTTTTAATTATCGTAATATGCGGGTCACACAGAATATCGTTAGTTTTCGGTGTTTTCCTATCGGCTAGTCTTTATTTTTGTTTCAGTTAATGTTTTTTTTCACCCTATTTTCCTGTATTGTCTTATTGTCTGTCTAATATTTTTCTTAATATTTCACTTTACCAACTCAAAACGTCGATATTTCACTCGCTGGGAATAAAACAATCAACAATCAACTATCTGTCTGGTGCGTTTATGACAAGTTCAGGCAACATCACTTCTTCATCAAGTTTCAAAATAATTCATGCTAGAGCTTTTTAACTTGATGTTAGTATTTCAGTGAAATCCAATGATTAATATATATTGACCACAGTACATTTAATTTAAACGCAATGTGACACGGGCACGTGGCCAAAATTGATCAGCTGACTTTCACACTCAAAATGAAAGTCGACGCGCGTTGTGCAACCAACTAAAGACCGCTACGCTTCTTTAGCGTGACCGTTTCGCAGAAAACAAATGTAAGTAAAACGCAAAATTCAACGATGCATTTGTCTTTTCTCACTCAAACTTAATATCCAGTCATGACAAGCCAAGACGAACCAGCTACACTGGTGTCATTTTTCAAAGCACTACCAGAGTTATTGCCTCTAGTTTTGTATTTGTTATTAGTTTTTAATATTTGTTTCGTTTTCAGTTTTTGTTTTTAATGCAGTTTGATGTCGTTTAAATACTAAATTTAAATACTTAAATACTTTCCAGTTTGCTCGTTTAAGTTTAGTTATTGTTTACAAATGTTTAGTTTTTGTTTCGCTTTT
>JAJHUR010094579.1:0-10250 GCA_027495735.1 Lutjanus campechanus | reverse complement strand
GTTTATTTAAATGTTAACCACAATTCATTTAGTTTAAATGTGATGTTATCTTGTTGCTGGGCAAGCAGCCAGAACATGCTGATCAGCTGACCTACTGTAGGTTTAATAATAAATCCATGACACTTATTGCTAACAGGTTTGTTATGCTGAGCTGTTGACAACCGTTTCATTCAGGGCTGATTCTTGAAGATCACACGGATGGTAGTGCAGTAAGTTCATGCAGAAATCTTGTGTTTATGTGCAATTTATTTAAATTACATGCTCATTTTCTGTTACAGACAGAATGTCTGTTACAGACATTCTGTACATATTAACAATTCTTATGGTTATTTTTTGTTCAAGTGATGAAATGTTTGTGTTGATTTCTGTCAACTTGAATATTAAATCTACAGGTCAGGGCTTATGCAGTCTAAGATGGCTTCAGTTGCGGCTTTCTCTGTGAGGAGACCCACAGCGTGCTGTCTTGGGATGTTTCTGCTGCTCATCTTCATCCAGATGTTAACCTCCCAGCTGGTTTTTGCTGGTGTGTTCATCCTCTCCGACGACATCCTCATCAGCCCCTTTCGCTTTTGTCTAAAACATCAACACGGTGAACTGTTCTGTGACAACTCGTACAGGAGTCCTGTCAATGGAGCCGAGCATGAGATAAAAATTAACATCCTCCCAACAGTGGTTACGCTTGGTTTGTACATTCCAGTGGCGCTTGTGGCCTTTGCCCTGCTGGCCATGTTGTTTGCAGCTTATGCCAAAGACAGTGCAGCCCTTTGGTGCAGCATGGTCTGCCAGGCCGCATCGAGCCTGCTCATCCCGATCGGAATTGTTGCTTTTTTGTTGCTCAATCTGACGTATGTGAGCTGGGAACACATGACCCCCTGGTTCTACATCTGTGTGGGTGTGGAAGTTCAGCTGGTTATCACGACTGCACTGACCTGTGTGTCAGCGAGGAGACTGATGTCTGGGAAGAGATGGCTCCAAATGAGAAGTCATCCTTGCCTTGTTAACAGAAGGGAATCTTAAATCATGGAGCCAAAGTGATTCATGATAAAGAAACCGAAACAGTGTTTTTTGACAATTTTTAGTTACATGTTCTTTGCACAGCTGCAAGAATTAGTCGGTTAATCGATCACAAAAAAAAAAAAAAAAAAGCTGCCAGCAATTTTGATTTTAAGTTAAAATGTCAAACATTTGCTGGTTCCAGCTTCTTAAGTGTTAGGATTTGCTGCTTTTCTTTGTCGTTTATGATTGTAAATGAAGAATCTTTGGGTTTTGGACTTTTGGTTGGAAAAAAGAATTTGAAGACTTTACTTTGGTCTTTGCGAAATTGTGATTTTGACATTTATAGACAAATGACTGATCATCAAAATAATCAGCAGATTAATTAATGAAAATAATTGTTAGTTGCAGCCCTCGTTCTTTGTTATGTTTCCACTACACAGTACACAAACCTTTGCTTTGGGGCATATGCTGATGAAAACCAAGTGCAATGTCAGATTTTCTGATTGACTCTATTTCAGTTTACCCTTTCTTATGTTAAAATGAACACACTGTACTTGCTTTTTGTTTTTGAACTCTATATAAAACTGGTTGTCTAGTGATGGACAAGCATATAAATAAATATCTCACTAAATGGGACATATGGCCTGTCTTCTTTGATATGTGTTAAAGAAAATGAAAAAAGACTAACAGAGCGAAAGTAATAGCGCTGACAGTTGCTGTTGCTGACACTGCTTGTTCAAGAAAAAAAAAACCTACGTAGGTACAAATAACAACTACCTCATTTATTAAAGTGGGAAAAACTACAATATCGAGTGAGCATATAGCCACTAATATTGTAGTTGGTGAACACAGCAATTCACACTCAAGTGTCAGAATATAGTCTATGATATTTCACCTAAGTTAGTTCAGATCTTTAAATAAATGTGAGATTTTAAATCAAACCTGAGGCTGCTTCACTAACAGGTTCCTGTGAGTAAACTGTCATTTTGTTTGTCCCCATAAAAAGAAGTCACAGGTACACAGCAGAAGTATAGCACTCTGTGAACTAGTAGAAACTCAGTGTCAAGTGTTCGGTGCTTACCTCATAGACACATATCTCTCTAACCACTAAACCTCTGTGGTGTTGTACTGTAACATTACAACTGCACAGTGATCTGTGTGTGGGGAATTCCCAGTATTTTGTGTTCAGAGACCACAAACGGTTTAACAAAAAAAACACTGCTACAGTTGTGACACGGTGGGATGTAAAATATCTTATAAAATACAGCAGTTCCATTAATACTGAGACTTTGTGAAGACATGCTGTAAGATGCTTAACTGCGTTCTCTCAGCAAGGTATACAGTGACATTTACACCTCATTTTGAGGCAAAAAAAACTTTAGTTGATTATGGGTGTCAGTCTTTCCATCCACTGAGTTGTGCTAAATATTACGTACCAGTGACAATGTTTAAAAGATCAGTTCTTCAATTTGTAGCTTTATGAAGAAGGTCTGCACATTCATAAGTAATAAAAGTAATTTGGGTGGCACTCCCCTCAAAGAGAATATTTTCTATTTAGTGCAAATATTTTACATGGCTCGGTGCACACATTTCCTTTCTAGTTCATCAGGTGAAGAAAATTTCTCGCACAAGCCGTAAGGCATCATCCTCCTCCGCTGCATCCGCTGGCATGTGCGAGTGCTCCTCTTTTTTCTCAACCTCCAGTCCAACACTTATGGGACCGCCATGATCCTGCGCTGGTCCTGACCTCTGAACCTCAGGGTCCTGATGCTGTGGGCTCTTTGTGTACGGCAACGTTTCCACCTCTGTAATGTCCAAGTCTGTTTCTGAAACATATGTCATGTCTTCCTCCGCGTCACCGCAGTCTGTGGACTCCTCCTCTAAAGCCTCTGTCCCCAGCTTTACTGCTGTCTTTGAAGGGGCAGGTTCCACCTTCATCTTCACCGTGGTGTCTACCGCCTTGTCTTTATCCTGTGTGGACAGTCAACCACTCATATTTTACACAGTTTATTGCATTTTACAGAGATATAAAAATGCTTTTTTTTAAAAATAAACTTTTGTACATGTACATTAGGGTACTAGGATCAAAATATGTTTGATTATTTAATGTATAATGCTTTTAATTTAATCTGTTTTATTATAAAAGCTCAACTTTATGAACGATAATGGCATGTTTTCATTTTTAATTTGATTTCATTCCTCTACAGTATATCAACAATGGTGGAAAGTAATTAAGAACATTTACTCAAGTACTACACTCAGCTACAATTTTGATATACTTATACTTTATGTGAGTATTTCCCTTTTATGTTATGTTATACTTCTACTCCACAACATGTCAGGGGTAAATATTGTACTTTTTACTCCACAACGTTTATTTTATACTTACAGTTAATAGTTAAACTACTTTTTTACATTTAAAATACAGGGTGTCCACAAAGTCTCTTTACAATTTAAAAAATGTATTACAAAAGCAATTGATGAGATATGTTAATCAGATTTGTTCTATGTACTCAGTGGTTATCAAAGTTTTTAATCACGTTGCACTTGTGTATTTCAGGTACCCTGTTGATGAAATAGGTTCTGTTAAATAAACCCCTAAAAAATGGCTACTCCTCAAGAAAAGGCACAATGTGTATCGTGGTTTATTGAAACAAAATTGGATACGCAGACTCAGCGAAACTACAGGATTAAGTATGGAAGACATCCACCGTCACGTCCGTCAATTTGTGCAAAAGATCACTGATGCCATTGCCACCAACCATCTTGATGTGCTTTGTGCAACTAATGGTGCCCATATAGAGGTGTATTAAATGAGGCAAAAAACCATCAATATCTACTTTTCATTTTGTAATAATTTCCACAGATTTGCCTATTTATTTGCTTTTGTAATAAATGTGTTAAATTGTAAAGAGACTTGCACTTTTCACTACGTTTATTTCACACTTGGTTACTAGTTACTTTTTACATGAAAAACATGATTTGGTTATATGATATGATGCAGTACTACAGTAATCTACCCAGCAGTATACAAAACATCTAAAACTGGCTACACATTGAGAAGCTCCAAACATTAAAATACTTTTATGAATGTATTAGTTAGTTAAACAGAATAACAACACTCTGAAATGCATTAGATTATTATACTGTATATAATGGTATTATTATATATATATGTATATATATATGTATACACACACACATGTATAGGTGTTTGTTGCACCTATTGCAAATTCATACTTCTTTCTTTCTCTCTCTCCTTTAGACAAACAGGAATAGGATATCTGTATACATATATATACATGTGTCATGTGTAGATCCTGCATTACCACCCATCATCATTCATCGCCCCAGTATCCTAATCACACACTAGACATGCACACCCCTAGCACACACATCAGGACTGAAGACAGTCTGAACACATCTTTTATTCCCAAGTTAGTTTTTGCCTTCTTTGTCTGTTGTTTGTCTTTGTCTTACTTACACAAGATCTTTTGGCTGTTGATGTGTCCCTGCACTTGTCTCCACTTGTTCTGAGATTACATTATTGCACAATAAAAAAATTAAAAAAAAACAAACACTGTGAATGGAGTCATTCTGCATAATGAGTACTTTTACTTTTGATACTTACAGAACATATTGCTGAAATACTTAAAAATTTTAATTCAGGACTTTTACTAGTAACAGAGTAGTTTTAGACTATGGTATTTCTGCTTTTACTTGAGTAAAGGATCTGACTCCCTCCCTCCACACTGTATATTTAAAAAACGGGTTTTTAGACCATCCAGTATATAAACGGTTTCCAAATGTATTAAAAAAGAGAGAGAGAGAAACAGCGCCACCTTTCGGTCAGTCAGGAGAGACGCAGCCTCGCAGGCAGTGTTGGTAAGATAAGACACAGCCGCCTCCACCAGCTCTTTCTCGTTCATGCAGTAGAAAGCAGCCCTGAAAACACAGTACAGTGTATATTTGTTAGTCAAAACGACTTAAGGGCCTTTAACTGAGGCATAAAGCAGACACATCGTCTTGTTTTTTAACGTTAACTACCTCGCAGTTTTCTGTTTTCTCCTGCTCTTCAGCGGCTCCTTCTCTTTCACTTTCTCCTGCTTCTTCGCCATCCACGACGGCAGCGCCCGGTGTCTTTCTGACATGTTGGCTCTATAGAACAAAACTTTATGTCATGCGTTCATCTGTACAAAGGTGATTTAAGGTATTATCCACCATTATCTGGATGGGAAACACAAACCGTCAGCATTGTGGGGAAATCACGTGACCACTGAATGAGTCTTTAGGTACATCCCACTCCCCAGTGGCGCAATCTGGAAGTCACCTTTGCATACCCGTTTGTTGTGTTTGTCTTATCAATGCTTGTTTCTTACGAGCATCGAAATACGCGTAATCTGCTAGATCTGGTTCACTGACAGTTGGGGCTATATTATTATTCTTTTTTTTTCTTCTTCTATTTGGGTTCGTCTTCTTCGTTTATTTTGTTTTAGTCTTTTGATTTATGCTGCTACTGTTAGACGTGTTTAGAGTGATTTTGTCATTAGAGGATGTTGAATAAAGGTTGGAAAAAGAGGCACGTCATTGACAACATGAAGACTGTGCTTTGGCGCCACCCAGTGGCCAAACAGTTACAGCTCACAGGGCACAACTAGTCAACAACTGGCGCCGTAAAATACGATATATGACCCAATAAGATCCCGCCCCATGTCTGTTTTAATAGTAGTGAAAATACTAATAATTTTGTAATAAAAGGAGCTATTTTTTGTTTTCTTTCAATGAGCGTCATATTAGTTTCAGCCAGTCCATTAGACAGAAAGAGCTCTTCAGCTTTTTAGAAACAGCTGCATGGCCTTTGGAATTAATGCTATCTGAGTTTTAAAAAAATCAAGTCAATTTTAGTGTACATGCGAGAAGAGATTCTCAGGCGTATTAAACTTTTCTAGGAGTTAATGTTTTAACTCTAGTCAGGGTTTAAACGCTATTAAAATACAACTGTCACTATGAGATCATTGTGAACTCTCACACTAAAACGTTTTGAAAATGACTACATAAAAACACATTGATACAAATGTCTTTCTTTTAGGCTGTAAAACAAAGCCATACAGTTACAGTATATGCAAAACTCCATGCTGGATGGATATTTGTGACAAATTACATTTTGGATAATGTGCTTTACTCACTGACACAATGAACATGTTACAGCAAACATTTTCATTTAGAACAAAAAGCATGACAGTTGGGAAAGTTGTCAAATAGAAATTAAATATAAAGTAAAAATAAGTACATGAAAAAAGGAAGAAAAAAATGAAATCTGGATATTTCAACAAAACAGTAAAAACATATCATCAGTACCACATTTCTATGTATTACATACTCTTCAAAAGGAAAACTTAGCAAGTTCAACCAAGAAAATATACAAACTTATTATACTCACAAAAAATCCCTCACAATGTAACATATAGTTTGAGTTCTAAAATTGTGCTTACTGAAACTTATTGGTGCAGCTACAAAGATGTAAAGATGAAATCAACACCAGGACTAATGTTTATTGGATCATGCTCCTCCACACCCAGTGGATGAACACCAAAATAACACCACCAAACAGTATCCCTGAACATAAGCTGTTGTCTAAATAAGAAACGGAACACTTTTGCACATTTCTGGCCAACTCCAGATTATTTATCTCCAGAAATTTGCTGTGCACCCTTAAATAGAGACTTTACATCATTTTACCTAATGCTAATTCTTAAATCTATAACAATACAACCTATTGTGGCAAGCTGTAGTTCACTCATGATCATCAGCAAGGCAATTTCCTCTTTTTTCACTTAGATTTGTACACGTGAAGATATTTCACTGGTACTGAACCCAACCACAATTGTTTTGCACAATATATTTATTTATTTTATTTATTGATTTATTTTTCAATCCATAATATTAACAATAACTTAGACAATAACAAAGACAACAAAAAACAAAAGAACAGCACCCAAAAGACAACAAACAACAAATCAATCCACAAACAGAAAAAAAACAAAAAACAAAACAAAACAAAAAAGATTTAAAAACAAAGAGTGCTATATGACAATGAGCAAGAATAAATTATGATACAAATCAGTGAGACTTTGGTAAAAAAAATAAAAATAAAAAAAATAAAAAAAAGTACATTTTGTTCCACAGTTTATTTATTCAGACATCCTCCAAATATTAACTGGAAAGTGAAATTATAATTTGGTAAATAAGAAATTAGAGGGTTTAGTCCTCATTCTCCACACAAAGGGGAGGAGAAAAAAGAAAAATACACAGAATAGACTTTTCCACCTGAACAGCAGAGGGATGGGGGAGGGGAGGTGATAAACCAGGGCACACCTGTGAGCTGGAGGGCAGGGAAAAGACAATATGGAGGACAGACAGAGTGAAAGTGGAAAAAGAAGGAGATGATTAGAAGATAAATATCCAGTTTCTTGACAAATGAGCCAAAGAAAAAAGGAAAAACAGAATTATGTGAAAGCAAACTGAGTGATGAGAAGTAAACCGAGTGACAAATTCCAAGTACCAGCTGGATGTGCTGAACGTTTATATGGCTGTACTGGACTGATCCTTAGAGTGGCCTGAAGTCATCCTCTTCTTCTTTGGAGCTGCTTGGAGCAGCTCCTGAATTCCCACGCTGCTGGATTGAAGACCTCAAAAGCTCAGTTTTATGCCTCCTTTTCTACACTCTTCCTCTGTTCTCCTGCCTCATACCACCCCTTTTTTCTCTACCTCACTGGACATTAAACTACATTTAACTATGATTTCTCTGTCTCTTTGTCTGTTCACCTTCACTTATATCTCCTACAAATGTACCAGCCCACTTACATAAACACCCACACATACACACACACACACACACACACACACACACACACACACACACACACACACACACACACACATGCACTGTGCAGTTTATTGTGCGGTTGTTGGAATTAATCAGGGTTGCAGTTCTGTGCTGTGTAATTAAAACTGCGTGTTGCAAAGTCTTATCATCTAAATTCACATCTCTCACCCTGGCCTGTCATCTTAGCTCAACCACATTTGCTGTCACTCGTGGTTGTCTGCAGTATTCTACGTTAAGAATATTATTTTTATATTTCTTGCTTATTAAAATCTGTTTCAACACCTCTTTTTTTTCAAGATGTAGTCAGATAATAAAAGTTGTTTGATGTATTTTTTATGGTTCAAATGCATTTTGGTTATGTGAGGACATCCTGAAGCACCCATTGCTACTAGCCCTGTGTGCTTTATTCTGGCCGATGGCAGATAATCCATGTTAGTCTAGTCGCATGGCACATTTTTTTCCCCTCTTCTCACCCCTCTCTGCCCTTTTATCACCCTCTTTCAATCTCTGATGTTCAAAGCGGCCTTGTATCAGACTCTCACTTTCCGTCACTTTGTACCCAAAGCTGCCGTCTCTCACTCAGGCCTTTTAATTATGTCTCTAAAGCCCCTTCCTACAAGTGCTTAGGCCTTGATTGCAAATACCAGCTTTGTATATTTGACTAAATTAAAAAGTGGGGAAAAAGGAAGAGAAAAAAATCCTAAGGCGAAAAGCATGTTAACAGCCAGATGCACGCACAATGTCACTTTCCCTAAAGCTCTCAAGTTCAGCGCATTTTAGGAACGGCACGTAATCGGAGGGGTGTACTGGTGTCAAATGAAAAAAATCCTCAAAATCTCCCATCATATTATTATTTATAACATTTCAACAGAGGCATGCTTGAACAGTGACTGTGTTACTGACCTCCATTTTGTCATTCATATAGCTTATTTCTTTTTTACGTAACAACACTGGAAAATTAAAAAAAACTCCACCAATTATTAGAAAAGAATGAACTGGTTTCCAGTGAAAAGTTTCCTGTGAAGGTCCCAAACAAGTCTCCTTCAAAAGTGAGACAGTTTTAATACAACAATTTGCTGCTAGAAACCAAAACTTGAAATTTATATCTATTAAATAATAACATTAAAAAAAATAAATACTTATAATAAAAAAAGATTTTAAAAAAATATTTATACACTTAAAAAATCTTTGAAGAACCTAAAGTGGCATTGAACTCATCCTCCTCCAGGCTTTCTGCCACATCCACAGATCAGGCTGTGCTAAGAAGATTTCTGTTTGCTGATGGAGAAAAGCTTGTCACTGCTTGACTTGCTGCTGAATTTGTGGGTCAAACATGGCCAAAATGTCTGCTGAACTTACTGACATGAGAGCAGCAGCACAGTGGTTTCATGTTTCATGTCAGGATTTTTTTTTTTAAATTTGCAAAGAATATTGTAATGAGGCATTTTTAAATTATGTTTAAAGTCTATACTTACATTATACATACATTTTAAAATGGGTCTATACAGATTTTGAAAAGCTATTGTATGGAAATAATAAGTAGAACTGAACATAAATCATAAATAACCTGGTCAGGAAAGTTCAGATAGTAAATTATAATCTGTTTCTCCTCTGTTTTTCCACAGCCTCCTCTTCTTACCCTGAGGGCCCTAATTGGTGAGACTAATCTTCTAGTTGTCTTCCTGGGCTTAACCCTGCTTTGAGTAAGGGTCATTACCATTGGCCATCTGTCCCAGAAACACTTGTTGTGATTGGCCATATGGTGTTAGAGAGAGTGAGATTTAGGAGGAGCAGAATGTTTAAATTTAAATGAAGATGTTTGGTCACGAAGGGAATGATGTTACTGTATCTGTTGGGAGGGAGCAGTGGTGTAGTGGTGCATGCAGAAGTGGATATGCTCTTAATTTATGCCCCGTTTTTTTTTTAAGTGGCCCATCCAGGAAAGGATAAATGCCCCGTGTTATAAACAGTGACATGCAAGACTACTCTTGCGGATTTAATTCATCTAGAAATGGGCCAGAATAATTTGCATATTGTCACTGCACTTCTGCTGCTTGACTTCAGGGAGTAAGTTGAGACAACAACAGAATTATGCATTTTGAGTGAACTCTTCATTATCATTTGTTCTATCCAGACATGAAAATTGGTCAACTATTCTCTCGCCGTACAAGTAATCTTTGAGCTAGTACTTTCATTTGTAAACTGTCTCTTGGAACAGCTGATTTGCAACAAATACTGTAGGCCCGAGTGTGCCACCATTATAAAATTAACATTACTGGTCCAGGGCCGGTTTGCAAATACTACTGGTCTTCAGAGGACTAATGCATGATTATAAGATTGATTCAAGACAGGGCAAACATGGTGTTTC
>JAJHUR010094578.1:0-30957 GCA_027495735.1 Lutjanus campechanus | reverse complement strand
TGGCATTTACTTGTTTTCTTTCATTCTTGTTTGCCTCAGCATGCCACAGTCAGTTATTTGCTTGTTAGTATACGGCATTTTGTTTACGTAGGCTTCATGGTATTCACAGTGGTAAGCTTACTATATATAATCATTGGAGCCCTGAGATCTCGCCACAAAGTACATGGAAATTTCCATGATTTAGTCCAAGAAAATCCAACGGAAAGACATCCAGAGATTGAAAGGAAAAATATGTCATTAATACCATCAAATTCTCAGAATGTAGAAATTAACATTAAATCTAAGTTATGTAAATAATAAAGGGCATTGAAACCCTTATATGATGAAAGGCAAAATTAGGAACTTTTCATGTGGATGTCCAGGCGATGTCGTTGGTAAATATAGCCAGTTGAAGCAATAAATTCCTAATTGTTTGCTAGATTGACAGAGAAAAAAAATCTGTTTTTCTTCCTGCATCCAGTGATGTCACTGGATGTAAGGAAGAACTACAGGCTATTTCGATTTGGATTTCCAGTCTCTGCCTCTTGATAGCCAGAGGCTGTGCTAGACGAGTATTTGTGTTACTTAATGCTATGTTTTTGCCAACAAAGGAATAGCTATGCTGCAGTGGTGATAAACGGCAACATAAGCGTGGGTGTCAGAAGCTTGTCAGCAATGCATCCTGGTATATGTAGGCACTACCAGCATGGCTCCGTGAGCCAAAGAACTCAGCTGTCTTGGTCAATATAGCACACACTGAGGAATTTATTGTTTCAATTGACCCCATTTACTAAAATAAAAAAAATATCCTTTATAAAATAAAATAAAATAAATCCTTTATAAAAAATCTCTGATCTCTGATGTATACAGTATTTTTGCACACACTTTTGAACTCAAAGTCCTTCTACATTCCTTCTTTAATAAAATAAACTAAAAGTGGCCAGCCATGACCTTAGAAAGTGCAAAAAAAATTGGCATGAATTGTCTTTGGCAATGAATGCCTGAATTACATATATGTACGATTGCAAGACAAAAGATATGCAGCAGTCAGAAGCAGGGCTTTTATGAAACAAAATAAGAAAAACAAAAATGAAATAATAACCATGTAATATCACGTTAGATATTGTCACAGTACAGTACGGTGTTAATTTTTTTTTTTTTTACTGCAATATTCATTATATTGTTACATCACTAACATTTACCATGTATGTCTGTCTGTCTGGACATCCACAGAAAAAAAGTGTTGATTTTTTTCCCCTTTAATATCAAGGTTTGTAAGTTTGATAGAATGGGGTCATCTATTTTTTGTTCGGGTCATCCTGGGCAGGTCGCCAGTCTTTATCACATTGCTAACAGACATTCAACACTAGCTGGGCTACAGATTTAAAGACTACGCTGCAGGTTATTTGAGTTAAATGTTATACTTAAAAAAGTTGATTTTAGGGACAGGTGATTGGAGTTAAAAACAAACAAACAAACAAACGTCAAAGTGTGGATACCCCTTTGACTTTCTGAATTAATTGTGATTCTCTTCAACTCTGAAAAGTTAGATAGCAGTGCATACTGGTGTAGCAGTGGTTACAAACTGCCTTCCTCCAGCCTTCTACTTTTCAAGGTGCTTTCTCTCCTGTGATCATCCAAACAGTGAAAACCACCTGCTGTGTTCGCCTTCAAAACCCTCTCCTGCATGAAAGTCAGAAAACAAAATGAGAAAAAAAAAAACATATCAGTTTCACGGATCCCATTCATTTCGGATTCAGTTACACCTCAAGATTTTGTGCTGTGTTGCCCTGAGACACTCTTTTACATTTTAGTTACTCGCCAGTTTGAACTCGATGACCCTCAAGCTGCTGGATGGTTTCCTCTTCATTTGAAAGTGAAGACCCCTCTCTCAAGCTGTGATAAATCAGTGTATTTAAGGCCCGGTCAGCCACCTGGGCTAATTTATCTCCCATTGCCTCTAAATTTAAAGTTTATGTTACCTCTCTGGCATGGTCTGACATGTTTTTATAAATCTGGCAGTAGATCTGAGTGAGTGCTCCTTTGTAGGCAGCTTCCTGTGGTGCTAAATTGATGTTTTCCAAACGTGCTGTGTTTTTTTTTTCCTCCAGGCAGCTTACTGTACAGTGTCAGGTAATTTTACAGCATTTATTTTCTTAAAATGGTTTGTTAACATTCTTGGCATTCCTCCTATTAACCACAGGGTGTGAGGGGGCATGACTGCCTGCATGTTAAGTGACAAAGAAAAAAAAACGACCCACTAAACATCAATATACCAAGGTATTTATTTAAACACAATCATTAAAAAGAGTGTATCGATGTACCTCTAATTCTCCTACTGCTCCTTTAAGCCTTTTTTTCTTTCAAAGCATTTTCACTTTTGATCCCACAAACAGCGCGTCCAACCCCACTGCGTTCATGTTCCCACTCTACACGTCCACAGGAGAGTGAGCAGTCTGAAAACACGGCTTCCTTTTAAAGACGGATCTGGCTGAGTTCAAAGAAGAAACTTCTTTGCAAAGGAAAAGAAAGAAAGAATCAGCAAAAGAAAAAATAAAGGAGTTTTAAAAAAAAATGTCTTTATGAGAAAATGAAAGGGAGATAAAGAATCAAAGAAAGTGACGTATTAAAGATTTGACAAAATGAAAGTTATTTTAAGAAAGGTGAGGGTTTCTTAGGTGAGAGATGCTGATTTACACTCATTCACACTTAAACACCTGAAGGGCTGAAGGCTCTACCCAGAGCCACTTGCTTCTGAAGAACCCTTTTTTGAAGAAACGGTTCATCAAGGGGTCTTTGTGAGACTAAGGGTTCCATTAAGATACCTTTTCATCCAAAGAAGCGTTTCATCCGGGTTCTTTGTACCATAATATAAAAGGGTTCCCGCTAGAACCCCCCTTGGTGGATTTGTAAGTAAAGCCCTTGCAATATAAACAGTTTCTTGGTAGAACCCCCTCGCTGATTTCTTGGCAGAAATGGAATGTAAAACGGAGCTCAGTAGAAGCCTCTGGGTGGGTTCTAGGTAAAAACCCTCAAAATATAAAAGGGTTCTTGGTAGAAACTCCTGGGTGGGTTCTGGGGAAAAAATAGGCCTGGGCAATGTAGCAGAAAAGCCTATCATGATTGTGAAGTTTAATATCGGTGGATATTGATAAATATCAATCATGTCACCCGTGACTGATGACATTTTGTGTAGCTGAGGTTATAAAATAAGTTTGTTATATTGAATGGATTTTGGTCCATCCATCCGTCCATTTTCTTCCACTTCTCAGTGGTTGAGTCGTGGTGACAGTATCAGAGAGTGTCAGAGCATGACACCCCTCTCTTTCTCAACACTCTCCTGCTTGTCCACCATCACCATGAAGGACCAGCGGTTCTACTCTGAGCTCCCTCCGTTTGAACGAGCCTCCCTCTGGTAGTTTTCTGACTAACAGCACACTGCCACACCAGTTGGTTGTTTTTTTTATCCGCACTCATTTTGTTGCTTTTGCTGTTCGTCTCACATGTCACTCACACTGTTTGTTGTCTCGAGTGTAACTCCAAACTGTTTCTCATGTCGACGGGACAACTGAAAAACACACCTGTGTAAAGTTTGCAGGTCGCACTAGCACCTAGGAATATGATAGGCTGTTTGTAAGCCAGGGAGGGAGCACATGTGGGGCTTGTCTGTTAAATGATTGGCTGTTCATGTGTCGCTCGCAGGTTGCTCCGTTATCAAATACTATGACAGGCTGTTTATGAGGGGGGGCGTAGTAGTTTTGTGCTTTCATGGCGGTTTGCATTCAATTTAAACTATCAAACATTTTATCAAGGTTCCAAGTGGAAACTTTATAAAAGGTTCTACTAGGAACCAAAAAGGATTATCCTATGGGGACGAGCTGAAGAACGCTTTATGGTTCTACTCAATACCTTTATGTCTAAGAGTGCACAGTTTGCCTTTCGGAAAACACTCCAGCAGCTGAAGAGGTGTGTGTAATGGTATATTTACATTTTAAACTGATCCTCTCATCCACAGCGATTTACAATGAGTGCACTCCAATTCCTCGATCTGCAATATTCCCTCAACACCCAAATGATTCTGTCAGACGGAGAAGAAGCGCTGGAAGAGAAAATAAAACAAGTCCAAAAGCAACCAGGGCTTTTAAGACTTTTAAAGAGCAGAAAATACATTGAGGAGGCCGAACATGGGGCAGTTTGGGGGAAGAAACGTGAGTTATATCCCGATGAGATGAAGCTTTAAGGTTATGATCGAAGTTGCAGAGTGGCTGCTGCAGTCTTAAAGGGAATTGGAAGGTAATTACCGTGCCGAGGAAACATGAGAGATAAGAGTAGAGAGGCTTGGTGGAGAGGTGAATTTGTTGCAGGAGGGAGGGAAAAGCCAAACATTTTTGTAGGAGGAAGACCAACAAGATAAAGGAAATGTTAAAGGGTGATGGCCAAGGTGAAGCACCTGACAAGAGTTCATTTAAGGTGTTGCAAAAAAAAAAAATCAATGGAGTGTGGTGTGTGTGTGTGTGTTTGTTAGCGAGTATGCTAATGTTTTCTACCGTCGAGACCTGAGACCTTCCTCTCCACTTCCACAGAGCACTCCAACAAGGACAAGGCGAAAGAGAGAGACAGAGAAGAGAGGGAGAAGAAGAAGGTCAAAGACAGAGAGAGAGAAAAGGAGAAGAAGAAGCACAAAGTGGTGAACGAGATCAAGAGGGAGAACGGAGAAGTCAAGCAGCCCATTAAAGGTTAGTGGAAACATACACATACATACAAAGTGATTTATGTTTTTTATTTAAAATTATTACTTCAAATGGCTTTTTTGTTCAACAAACTGTCCAAAACCAAAAAGTATTCAATCCACAGTGATGTTAAAATGGAAAAAAACTGTTTCTTACATTAGAAAAGCTGGAACCGGTGAATAATGCTCAGTTTTTATAGTGATGATTTATTTAAGTATGGAATTTAGGTCATGGGATAACAGGTGGTCATCCAGTCATATATTTATGGATATCAGTTTATTCTGTGTTTTTTGGGGCATCAAAATTGTTGTTGATGTATTTTGATGTATTAAATACCTTAGAAGGAGATTAAAAACTCTTACATTTCTTAAATATTTTCTCTTTGTTGCCCTAATCAGTAATATTAGTTATGAAATATTTTTGTACCCAATGGCTGGCTGTCGGACACGTTACATACCTACAAAGATAAAGTGGGATTGTTGTGACAGTGGATGGATTGTTTGTGTAGGAGGGTGTTAAATCCTTTATTTGTGTTAAGTTGGCACGTCAGATCTGTTGCAAGCACTGTCACTTCTGCTAGCTGTAGTAACTCGTATGCTCATGTACTCGCAGTAGAAAAATGTCTTTTAGCAAAACTCATTCTTCTATCCACTCTTTCTTTCTTTATCTGGATCCACAGCTCATTAATTTAAGTAGTTATCTCTTTAGGAATTACTGTTGTATGCTGCTAGGAAGTACTAAAAAATGTGATATAGTAATAGATGATTGTAGACCGTCATCCATACTCATATTTTGGCTGGTATGATTGAGAAACAGGTGTTAAATTTCCATTTCACTCAGCAAAGCCGTGTAGGAACACTGGTATATTCAATATGAAAACAACTGTTTGCATGAAACTTGATATGCATGGTAATGTTATGACTATCATCTGCGTTAGATTATGTTTCATGGGCTTTTGATTTCTTAATTTGTGAGCAGAAAGAGGTTGACATAATTTTCCTTGTCAACATTGTTATTTTTTTTGGGCAGTCTGTTGGTGTGAGTGTGAGAATGAAATCAGATGTGTTACTATGTTCTGTTAACTCAGTGGGCTAACTACACACCCCACAGGCTACTTGTTATATCTGTGTTTTCTCTTAATTTCCATGGTATGCAGTAAAAAAGGGAAATTCTATGATGATAATGTTAAAAATTAAAATTAAAATGTCTTGACTATAATGAAACTTGAGTCAGATCTCTCAGAAAGCAGATATTAGCACTCACCAAGCACTGGCAGTATCCCCAGCATTTGGTATTGGCCCACTTTCACTGGGGGCTGTACAGTATATCATCATTATGGTTGTAACATATAAGCAGGAGACACAACTGCAACTCTGTAGGCACTGAACAAATGCCAACACTGTGGGGTCGTCACAAAAGGCCCGATATAGCACACTGTGACAGTGGCTGTAACTATTTTAGTTTTTCTTTGAGAATGTGATCTCTGGCATTACGGTGACCTTTGCACTGTGCTGCTCCTCACATGAAGAATTTGTTCTTAGGGTTTATTTAGTCTGACCTGAGTTAGCCAGGATTGTAACAGGAGAAGCCGAGAGACGAGCCGGGGCAAAGCAGCCAAGTACCCATGTGTCCAGTTCCACCCTTTCTCTGTATCTCACTCTATCCTCCTCTCTGTTTTGCCATTTTTCTATCTGTCTCTATCTTTCTGTCCTGTGTTTTTCTCCCCCCCCCCCTTGCTGTCCTTTTAGTTGTCTCACTTCCTTCACTTATTCTCAGTTTAGTTCAGGGAAGTGTTCATAATGTGATTCTTACCAAAAATAAATGTGTTAATAGGAGCAGGTGGAGGCGATCCCCCAAATGAGGAGGGAGGAGCAAGCAATCAGGGAGAGAATCTTCAAGGAAAAAGCAGAGACAGGAACACAGGAACACAGGAAAACCAGTACTGACCTCAGGCCTGTGGCCGTCACAATAGCATTAGGAAATAGATGGAATAAAATAAGAGGACGGTAGAGTTGGTGCTGAAATGATGAATCAGTTAATTGATTAGTTGATAGATTATATTTAAGTTATTTGTTTAAAAAAAACATTTTCTGATCCCAGCTTTACAAATTTGAGAATTAGCATTTTTCCATTTTTTATATAACTGCAAATTGAATTTTCTTTTCTTTTGCACAAAAAGAATTTGAAGACATTACCTTTGGCTCTGGTATATTGTGATGGGCTTTTTTTCATTATTGCCTGGCATTTTATCCATTAATGAACAGTTAATAATAATAATGATCATGAAAATTAACAATACTTTATGAAAAGAACCTCTTAGTTACAATCCTAAACCACAGAGTGTATAATAAATAGTGGACAGAGCCTCTGGGACGTCCTCCAGAGGTTTCTGAAGAGCCGTTTTGAGGCTCACAGTGTGGTGGCTCTGACCGTTGCCATGTTGGCAGTGCCTGACTCGGCTAACTCCCGGCTAATCCAAAAATGGGCAAAGAGGTGGAGTGTGGGTGTAGCTGAGACGGCCAAATGAGGTGGCTACCTAGTGGCCAGCCACCTGTGACAGTACCCACCTGTCACTCAAAGCAGGCACGCCCTTAATCGTGCATAACCTCAAGCCGAAACATAATTTAAACAAGTGAGTTGTATGAAAATACACCCTCTATACAGTTGTCATAAAGGGGGAAATTAGCTTAAGAGACCAAAACTGTTAAATATATATTTGGGAGCCACTGGGGACTGACCTGCTGTTAGAGCCAGCCTCAAGTCACCATTTCAAAGAACTTCAGATTGTGGCACTTCAGTGTTGACTTCATTTTTCAGCCACTTGCTCTAAACGCTGTTTTAATATTTTTCTCTCATACTAGGTGACTTACATAACATATCAGATATTTTTGGCAAAGAACCTTATAAGCTATTGTGTTTAAGAATTGCGACAAACATGCAGGAAGTACTGAGGCAGGATATGTTACTGTTTACAACTTCACTAAACAGTATTGTACAAGATAATGGTACATTTTGAAGCATAAACTCCATTGTTAGTTAAATCAGATAATAACAAATGCAACAGGAATTTTAAACCTTGTATCACAGGTCAGGATTGCATAGAAATATAGCCTATGAAATACTTGTGTACTCTTATTTCTGTCTGCAGACCTGCCAACTTGTACAGCGACACAAATAGAAATGTGAGAAGCCGCTGTCAGCCCACAGGTGTATCAGCCGGGCTCTGTTGTGTGTACACTTTATGAATGCGGAGGCGAGTTTCATTGTTAACCTTTTGGCAGTGGTGAATTATTTGCAGAGTGCTGTGACGCAACGTCCGTCTCTCTGTGTGTGTGCACTTGACTCGACCTTTTTTAGGCAGACTTTTATTCTGATTGATTCGATTTGTCCTAAAGCTCCATTCAGGCCTGCAGTGTCTCCGTGCTGGTATGCCATGACCACGCCGTGACATTTGAAGGACTTAGCGAGGCTTTGGCCACGCATACCACCGCCAGCGGCTGCAGAAGAAAATCACAGATGGATAATTTAACTCACCCTTTCAATCTTTGTACTGTCTGTGTAGAATGGACAGACGGCCTTGTAATGTTGCTTCATCTTCTCAGTATGATTAAGGATTGGAAAGGTGAATTGACAGCGGTAGAGGCTGATAGAGAGAGTCAGTGTGTCTTAAGTCTGCAGTCATCCTGCTAGAGAGTATTTAATCACATGTGTTTACGATAATAGAGACACGTTGGGATACAGGGTGGGATATTGAATCTGAGTCGAGAGAGAAATAAGGAGGAGGCTCTCCCCACCAGAGAGTAGTTTTTCAATCATAGTATTTAATCAGAGAGTGTTAAGTTTGCAAATGTTGGGAGTGACAGAGAGTCAGGGAGGGGAAGTTAGAAATTTAATCAGTGGGAGAGAGTGTTAAGTTTACAATTGAAAAGGCCAACAGAGAGAGAGGCAGCCAGAGGAAACATGTATAGGAAATCAATACACAGCAAACAGCTATTCTGACAGTAAGGCTGTTTTACTACCACTGTGGCTATTTGTTTGTGTCTCCTGCTGTGTGTGTGCGTGTGTGTTTATACTAGGAACTTATTTGACCTTAAACTGACTGTGACCGTCTAACCAAGTAGCCAGCTCTCATATGACAGTGTGTGTGTGTGCGCTGCTATTTAAAATGTGAAATGAAAATCCATATTTGTGGACAGTTTTTCGATGTGTAGAAGCTTAATAGAGGAAGTGTTACCAATGTTAAGTCTTAGGTCATAAAATGACACGTGTTTTTTAGAGCAGCTAACAGTGAGTGAACAAGTAGGAAATTAACGTCAGGGGTTATTCCAGGTTATTTGCCAGCTATTTTGACAGTTGATTAATTGGTTTGAGTCATTGTTTGAGGGGGGAAAAGTCAAAAATTTCTCCTCTATGATAGAATAAACTACTGGGGTAGCCCCTTATACACACACCCACACACACATTCATCTTCAGTCTCTTCATGATTATCTTATCACAGCTTATAAATGATGGATGATGTACAGTATGCTTGTGCTACGTGCATGAATGTGACCATGTAGCAGGCTGATATTGAAACAAAAATATTACAGAAAAACTTACAGAAGAAAATTAGTTTATTTTAAATTGCATTTCATCTATTTCAAATTTGAGGTATTTTCATGCAAAACGTAATATTTTGAGTTTTCAAATTAATTTATTTTGTTTTTAACATTTAAGAATTAAGAACATTAAGAACATCAAAGAATATAGGATTCAACTACTTGTTCAGCTTCAACTTAACTTTATTATCCCCAAGGGGAAATTTTTCATGTTGTGAAGTGAAGCACAGACCGCAGACAGACTTGAACATAAAACATAATGAAATACATAAAACATATCTCATATACTAAAAAGAGAGCATGCATGTACATGCTGTGTGTATCACACAGGCTTCACAGTTAAAAGTCTTTCAGCCAGGAATCTGCCCTTAATAAACCACAAGGAGAGGAGCCGTTACAAAGGCTTTTATTATGAAGCAGCTGCAGAGACACAGCACACTGACAAAGATTTGGCGTAGTCGAGACACTAAGTAGTTGCTTCATAGTTTGTCTGAATCTGTATTTGCACATTAATAGTACTTCTTGTTACTTGGATCAGAACAGAATATAGGATAAGTTGAATATTTTTATCACTGCAATCAGAAAATAAGTTTCAAATAATCTTTTATTACTGAAAAAAACAGATTTATTTTCACTATCTATACTTGAAGTTTTCCCAAGCACAAGAGAGTGAAATTGGATACTTAGATGTGTTTATTACATTTCACATCACCATCGCAATATCCAACCAATGTATCACACCTCATATATTTTCTCTATATTGCGCTGCTCTTCTGTGGATTGATGAGGGTTAAGGTCTGTGGGTAAACGGGTGCGTGTGTGTGTAGGGAGAGAATTGGGGGAGGGGTGACGTGTGGGTTAAAGAGCTTTTGGATTAGTAGCTGGGGTATTGTACTGCAAATACCTTCTTGCTGTTGCTCTCTTTATTGTACACACACAAACACACACATGCACACACATTATGTTACTCTCTCTCTCTCTCTCTCTGTTGTTTTTGATTCCTGCCTTATCTGGTGTTGAACGTGTGCAGGGTACAAACTAGACTGACGGTGTGTGTGTTTCTGTGTATGTGCGCGTGTGAATGAGATGTTCGCTGATATTTGAGTTATGCTGAGGCAGCAGCATCTCTATCAAAGCTACTCACATGTGCCCACACACACACATGCATGTAGAGTAAATGTATACATGTCCACTTGTTTACACAACAACCACTGAGGCAAGAATGAAGCAGACTGCAACACGTTTGCAAACAGATGTAAACTGCTCTTACACACACACACACGCACGCACTCAGAGACACAAATACATACAGTAGCACTGTGCATAAATTTGCATGTTCCACTTTGTCCCGCCGCAGGCGTTCAAGAGACAGTCTAGCATGTACAGTATTATCTCTGTTCAGATATGCTACTCGAAAGCTTGTTTCCTGGCTTAGTCATATCTGCTTTTCTCTAGGGATTCCAATTCAGGGCTCTTCAATTTATTTTATGTATGCACCCCGGGAGATGCACACCATCTGGGAGAAGCTATGAGTCATCTGTCGACGCTTACTTAAAATAGTTAGGACTCATTATTTTCAGTGTTATTGTTTTTTAAATAGGGAATTTATCAGGTGTCAGTTTGTTTTCATTATTAAAAAAACAGTTAAAATGAATGAGACAACAATCTGGGCGAGATTGTTATATTTTATGCATTTTGACAGACTCTAGAGCATAATCAACACCTTTTTTTAAACAGTTTAAACAGGAAGACAATCCAGGTACTCCAAAAATAAGTGGTAACTGAGGAAGGAAATATTAAAACGCTGTTATTGTTGTTAAATCATTTAAAATGCCAACATGTTTCGACCACAGTCAAAGAAATAAAGGTGCCAATCAGAACCATAAAGAGTTCTTCGGCTTCCCCATTTTGGTTCCTGGTAGAACCTTTTATAAAGGTTCCACTTGGAACACCCATAACCACCTACGAGAGGTTCTAAAGTAGAACCCTTCTATGGTGTATGGTACTACCCTGGAACCCTGGGGGTTCTATCCAGATTCCCTCCACCTTCCAAGAGTGCCAACAAAAACCCACCCTGGGGCTTCCACTGGGAGCCCTTGTATATTCCAATGATTTTATCTAGAACCCACCCAGGAGATTCTACCGAGAACCCTCTTATATTACAACAGTTTTTATTTTTTGTACAAAGAACCCTTGAAGAAAGAATTTTTCAAAGATTTCAACAATCCTTGAAGAACTCTTTTTCCAAAAAGTGTCTATGGATGAAAAGGCTTTTGGAACCCTCATTTCTAAGAGCGCTCTGTAGGTCTTCATCATGGCTTTGAACAAATAAACACAGGTGTAACCTCGCCTATAAAGTAGGACCAGCCAATGGGAGACAATCACATGGCCTAGATAAACATAACAGGTGAAATAAATGAGACAGATAGATTCCCATATATAAGTTCTGAGCATAGGCTGTGAGAAAAAGGGAGGCCTATATAAAGAAAACTAACAAATGATTACAAGAAAAAAAATCTTAACAGAAAACATGAAGACTGTATCCTTATATTTCCTTCCTCCACTTATTACCACGTATTTTTGGAGTGTCTGGATTGCCTTCTGTTAATGCAGTTTTTACCCCATTTTTTTCAAGAGCTACTGCTGTTGTCATCTACAGTTGAGCATACAGAGAACCAGTCACCTCTTTTTTTCAGTCTTTTTTTCATCTTATTTACACTTTTTCCTTTTTTTTCTCTTCACTTTAAATCACTGGGAGCTTTTTCTGAGCTTTCGTCATCACAAGAGGAGCTGATTCACTGTAAAGTACAGTGAAAAGTGTCTTCTTACAGCCAAGAAATGAAAAAGGCTGAGGATTGGTTTGTTGATCCATCACACATCAGACAGCAGAGTTCAATAGATTTTTTTTTACAAAGCGTGCATGAATGATGTGTCTCCCTACTCCCTTCAAGCCTCAAAATTAGATTTTTTTTTCATACTTTTGTGTCGATCTTTTAAGCGTGTCCTCTCCGATGAAAAGTCTCTTTCCTCTCAGTAATAGGACGCTTCCCTCTGTCTCTCTGTCTCTGTCACTCTGTCCAGATGAAAAAGAGAAGGCTAAGATCAACTCAGAGGAGCTGCAAATCAAAAAAGTGAAGAAGAAAAAGAAGAAGAAACACAAAGAGGGGGAGAAGCACAAGCGAGTGAAGATGTACCACCGCTCATGCCAAACCATTTGTGCTGGCCTCCTTCTCCTCCCCCAATCCTCTTCTCCTCCATCCTCCAATCCCACGCACAACTCCTCTCTGTCTCCATTCAAGTCCCCTCTACCAGTTTATCCTCCATCTAACAACAAAACTGAACACCTCCTCGCCTCCAAATCTCTCTTTAATACTTCTCCCCACAACTCTCCGTCATCCTCCATCAAGGCGCCACAGCCCCACCCAATCAAACACCAGCCGCAGTGCACCTACCCCGGCATGGCAGGCCTGGAGTTTGCCCCGTACATCCACATAGAGAACCAGCCTAACGGAGGCGCCCTGGTGGCCCATGCCTACACGTCCCAGCTCTCCTCTCTGTCCATGGGCCAGAGGCAGAGATTCGCCCAGGAGTTTGTCACCTTGGCTTTCAGTGAAGACTCATCTCAGGTACGACATATGCATTAATCAGATTGAGCTATAGATGTAACACTACACAAATGTGAGAGTTATTAATAAACAAGTGAGGAATGAAACAGGAATAACCTCATAATTAATGAATTGTAATCATATAGTAGATAATGATGAATTAATAAATAACAGACTGGGCGATACCATATTAATGAATCATTAGGTAATGATTATTTCATAAATATCTGTGACTTGACTTACTAATTTCTATTTGAGGGGCCACAAAAAGAGTAATAATTAAGTAATTAGTGGAGATGCACCCACTTTTTTAATTTAGTGGTGAAAAGTTCTGTGTCAATTGATGGTGATGAGTTTTCAACTTCTGAAAAGCTTGTTTAGTTTGTGTAATGAAGCTTGTGTAATGGTGTCCTTTAACCATTGTGAGATACTGTAGGATTATGGCTTGTGACATTTACATGTGCAGCTGATAGACTTAGAGACAGACCTTATTTGCATCATTTCCCATGATGCATTGCTGAAAGTTTAAGTTTGCTATCATAGTTTGATATGGTATATTTATTTGCAATGTTACTTTTTGTTAGTGTTCGTCGTGTGTGTAATGTCTTTTTGAGAATATGGTGGTTTATGTTGGTTGCTGGTTGCAAGTACATTTCTTCACTTGAGCAGTATACCCAAGAGGTGTGTTGCAATGGACTCTTTTACAGTTTGTAATCCATGAGTAAGATGTGCACGCAGTTTGGCGACGGAAGTATGGCAGTCCACAACAGCTTGTCAGTGGGCGCTGCAAATATGAGCAGCTTTAGGTGCTGCTGATTGCTCTGAAATGGTCATGATCCTGTCAGAATCCAGTACAACTTGACTCTGCCAGTCGAATATCAATTCTGACAACTGTACATGCAACAAGCTGACATTTAGGTGCTGGTAAACGTCTACAATGTTTGTAGCTTGATAACTCAACAAGGCCACTTCTTCCGTTGCCGAAATGCGCATTCACCTTTTTGATGTCAGCTATGCATTTCCCTTGTACTAGAAGTGCTATTCAGCTCTCACTTTGTGCTGCCTATCATATAATTTACAAATAGAAAACATGTTGTGGAGTTTAGATAGAGATCCAGAATTGGTATTGATATTGGATTGGAATCGGCACCAACTTCAGTAATCAGTAGAGCCAGAGGGATTTTTCAGTCGGCCAATATTGGCTTAGTGCAGCTATATTGGTATCGGCTTCGATATTAGAATATTTTCCATGTTTTATTGGCAATGGCCCAAAAAATCCAGGATCACTGGGGCTCAAATAATTATTCAATCAGGAATGACTTGTGAAGAAATTGGTCATTATCATGAGTCACAGATATTTATGAACTAATAATTACCTAATGATTCATTAATATCTCGCTGTCTGTTCTCCAGTAACCCATCATTCTCTACTGTATAGTCATTGAAACACAGTCAGGAATTACTGATTAATGATTCATTAATTATTAGATCCTTCCTCATTCATTCCTTACTCATTCCTTAGTAACTATCACATCTTTATGTAGTGTATTGTAAAGTGTTATTGTGAATTCCAGTATTTAACTTTTTTAAACTGGGCAACTGACAATGTTTTCCAGGCAGCTCACTATGTCATGGGAATCATCCATGGAGAAGCCAGCTACCTGCCTGACTTTTTGGATTACTTCTCAACCAAGTTCCCCTCAGCTCCTGTCAAAATGGAAATACTGGGAAAGAAGGACATAGAAACCACCACTATGGCTAATTTCTACTCTCAGGTCAGTCAGACACAATCATGCACACACATACACATATGGAAACATCAATTCAAAGGAGATTATTGGTTGTGCTGCAACTGAACTGGCACATCACTCATCTGAAAAACAGATTTACACAGTTTTGTCTATTCAGCTCTGGAGCTGTAGACACAGACAGTACAGAGCAGATGGTGAGCTTTCAGACATGAAAAGTCTGAAGTCCAAAATAGAAAGGGCCAAGTGCTTCCAAGCCTCTTATTTTCTGTCCTCTGTGTATAATCTATTTGGCTGAATATCAGGCTGAGAATCACAACTGTCCATGAACACAGGACTTGTTGACCTGTAATGTGATTCAGGAGGCAGTCGATGAGAAAGTTCTAAAACTTTGTCTTGTTCCGATGAAGTCATGTGATGCAGTGAGTGTTATCTGAGGTGATGTGATGGAGGGCACGCACTGTAGATGGAGTGCAACAGGAAAAGATGATGAAAACACAGCATTTTTCAAACTTTCTCACACACACAGGCACATACACGGGAAAAGATGGTGGTTGACCAAAAGCCACTAAATCTTATGTCATTTTCTGTTGTGCAGACACATACAGTTTCTGTTTAAAATGAGTCATGTCGCTGGCTCCAGTGTGGTGCGGTTTGGCTCCAGTCTCTGTTGCTTTGCATCTGTGTGTGCTTTGGTGGTTTTCACAAATTCAGCTTAGTAATGGTGCACCTGTGTGGGTGACTTTTGTGTAAATACTGTGTTTTCACAACGATTTGCGGAAAAGATGTTTTGCTGGTTTGTGATTTTCTGTTATTACACAGTATGTGAACAGAAATAGCGTCATGTTTATGAGTGCCTTGACATGAGCAACATTCAAGAAAAATATTAGATGACTACAGTGAATGTCACACAGTTGTATCTTTTTTTATGGCACACGTACACTGCATTTATATACATACAGAACAGGGTGAGAATATGTATGTAAAGTAGGCCTCATATGGCCTAACAATTATTTTTTTGTCGATTGATGTGTTGGTTATTTTCTTGATTAATCGATTAGTTGTCTGGTCTATAAAATATCACAAAATGGTGAAAAATGTCAAACAGTGTTTCCCGAAGGCCAAGATGACTTCCTCAAATGTTTTCTTTTGCCCACAACCCAGAGATATTTAGTTTACTGTCATGAAGGAGTAAAGAATCTACAAAATATTCACATTTAAAAAGCTGCAAGCAGAGGATTTTTACTTTTTTCTTTAAAAAATTACTCAAATCGAATGAATCGATTATCAGAATAGTTGGCCATTAATTTAATTATGGATTAATAATTGATTTATTGATTAATAATTGCAGCTCTAATATAAAGAGAGGCTTGTCGGTGACCATCTATACATATATACTCACATATTCCACCCTAGTAAACAGCACTTTTTATCCTTGAAAACAAAGATTGATGAAGAGGGAAGGCTGATAAGAAAGGGAAAAGAAAAGATAAGAAACAGAGGAGATGAATGGAGAGATGGGTGGATGGAGGCAAGATAAGATTTAGATGTAGCAGAAGTTGAGGGAGAGGATGAAGGGATGCTGGGGGAAGGAGAGAGATCGATCCAACAAAAGGACCGGATGACTGCTGTGTGTGCAGGTGAATTTGTATTGTCAAAGTTTTCACCATCTGGTTGAAGCATCTGCCTCCTTCTGTCGGTTGAAACCATTAAACAGCTTTTGGCATTTATACCGATGTCTGATTTCTCTGACTAAATGACAACATTAACAGCGACGGCAGAGCTGTGTGCAATGCACAAGTGGGGACAGCATATTTAGAGAGTGACAAGAAGAGGAAAGTCAGCAGAGAGATGGTACAAGGGGTGACAGCAAAACGTGAACGTGGTGGGCAGAGTTTTCCATAAGTGCTGGTTGCCGAATTAACAGCCGACTATTCATTTAAGTCCAGCCAGCTACTTTATTAGGCTGTTAAAAGAACTTTTGGTTCTAATAGGTTTGATTGAAAGGTTGTGATTCACTGTACTGTACATCTGATAACCACAAGCCTCTGGGTCAGAACATTGGGTCTCGTGCATGAATTGTTTGTACAAACAGATTTGATCTTAAATTGTGCTTGCAAACAATTTAAGAATATTTGTGGCATTCATCAATACTTTAATACTTCCCGTTTGTTCTTAGGCTAGATCAAAGTGCCCTAGACCACACGGAAACTAAAGTCAATTTGTGTTTTGTGATGTGAAATACTAATAATTATGAAGAAAACATTATTTACTTTATGAAAACAAAGAAGAAAAATGTTATACAACTGGTTATTCGTTTAATATGTTAAATGGAAATGTTTTCACTTCAAGATGATTAGATTACCAGGTCAAATTCTTCAAGACCTGTGTGACGTTCTGGAGCCTCAAGTACTCAGTGCTGTCTCTCTTTCTTTTTGAAAAAAACCCAATAACTTTCAAACAATAATGTGGGGGGCCTGCTGCAGTAACTCCGAAGACCTTTCTAGGGGTCCACGGCCCTTTGTTGAAGACCTCTGATTTATAATATATGTTGTGATATGTTTTATCAAAAAATTGCAGTTCTCGCAATTTGGATGTTGCACTTGGTCGTATTGAGATTTTGATAATATATGGATTAATTGTTAATAACAGCCCTATTGCAAACTCACTAAATGTTGCCATCCATATCCTTGTGGAAAGCCCTGGGTGAGAAATCAAAGGGAAAAAAAAAAGAAAAAGATCAGAAGATTTAAGAATAGGAATGTGATCGAAAATGAAACAGGAAGTAAAATTATAGACTGAGACATGATTGGTGCTGTCAGGAAGGCTTGAAAAAGGTGTTTATCTTCTTTTTCTTCTCAAAAGCACAAGTATGGGTGCAGCTGTAGTTGGACACAACCTTTAGAGAACAACTCTGTGTGTGCGTGTGTGTGTGTGTTTCTGGTAGTGTCTGTCTGGATCCTCTGAGCACGGCGACACAGCCAGACCTCTTCATTTACAGTTGTCCCATGTCTATAGTTCACTAATGAAAAGCTTTTGTTGCCTCAAACCTCCTGAGTGGCTTTGTATAGAGATACTGCCTGCTCTTTTTCAATGTGAGTGCAGGCAGCACCAGCTACCACTCTCTCAGAGTGTGTGTGTGTGTGGTACTACAGGGGGTAGAGCAGTTTATGCTCTCTATTGCTCTCCTCCTGGCTATTTTTTCTTCTTATGAAATATTCATAGTGTTATTCAGTGTGTTTGTTTCACTTTTGGTCAGTTCTGCTTCAACAAACACATCCTTCATCTCTGTATTTTTATGAATATTCAATTCAATCCAGATTATGAATTAATTGAAAATCTAAATTGTCCATTGTCTAAACTTGAGTTTTCCCCGCAAAAACCTGTGTCCCAATTTGAGCTGTCCCTTTAAGAGTAGTGTTCCTTGCAGGGCTAACGTCATTGTCCACTGGTCTTGTTAATTTTTTTCCCTCCCTCCCTAGCTTTCAGCAGTGACCTTGGGAAGTAGACATACAGTCCACACACAGATGTGAGCATGCACACTGATATATAAACAGCAGAGGTGTACACACACACACGCTCACACACACACACACACACACACACACACAAACACAGATTAATGATTCGCTTTACACATTTTTTCTCTGCCTTTCTCTCTGTTCAGCCCTCTATCCGTTTTTTAGCGCTTCCCTCCCTCTGTGTGAGTCTGTCATTCTCCCTCTTTCATCTGTCCACTCTTTATGTTTCTGCTCTGTGGTTTGGTTCCAGTTGCAAATGACTGGATGGCTGCTTTTTGTAGTGTGTTTGAGAGAAAAAGACGGCAAGAATTTAGAAATTTGCAACAGCTTGCGATGTTTTTTGGTGTTTGTGTTTGACGTGTGTGTAGATTCTCCCTGGAGTATGACAGACGATCACCCACGCACTTCTCCATAACTAACTTACATATATTATAATTGAAAATGAGCTGTGTGTATGTGTGTGTGTGTGTGTGTGGCGTGATGTTCAGAATTTGACTGCAGGTATCAAAGTTGCTTTGCTGCTGCTCATGCTGGCTGTGTGTGAGTATTTTGTATTCAGTACCTGACTGAAGGCATTTTCAGTGGTGCTAAGGATTATAGAAGATTACAGCACTCCATTTTCTCAGGGCAAGTACAGCCCGACAGTCAATACGCGAGGTGCTTCGACGGTGAGGTAATTTGGTCCTTCCTGTCGAGCCACTGAGTGCAATAATATCAGAAGATTAATACAAAGCAAAAGAACAGAGTGCTGCTTTTTAATGATATATTAGTCTGAGCTCACATTGTTCTCGTGCTTAAAGCTGTATAAGAGCATTCACAACAAAGCCCCACATATAAACTAGCTAGCCTGTTTAGGAGCATGATTGGACAAAGGGATTTGGTCTGCAACTCATTTGATGGACAAATTTGAAAAGTTATCACACTATGGAGAGTTTGATTAATTATCAAAATAGTAAAATAATTAAATAATTTTGTTTCACTCGACTAATCGATTAATCAGCTAATTGTTGCAGCTCTAGATTCAATAAGGTTTTCGTATTTATTTGTATTGTATCTTTGAGTGGGTATCAAACAGTTCACTGATAAATGCATTATCCACATAATATTATCCTGGACAGCTGAAAGGAAAGTATGTTTAAAGTAGGAGCGCAATATTTGTCTTATCCAGTTCCACCTACAGCCAAGGAAGTAAGCTTTAAAACACTGAAAAGCATTCATCCGTGTAATCTTGCATAATAACACCTGTGTGAATGACAGTGAGTCTGTAGAGCATATTAAAGCATATGAGCATATGTTTAAGCTGAAGTATGTATGAAGGAGAAAAATGTAGATTTTAATCGGTTAAGCCTCAAATGAACAAATAGAAGAATGGAGTAAATCTACTTGCAAAATACCATGTAGCATCTTGATTTTATTAAGCATGGCCATGTCAGGCTGTGATAAGAATGAAACAAGACTAAAGCTAGCTCTTTGTGTCTGTGGGAAATCCCTTCTTGAATATTTGGTGCTCCTCATTTGACTAAAACACAAGTTTCGTTTGTACGACAGTTTGAAACTTCACTGTTTCGGGTTTTAACATTACACAGCCGCCTTCAGCTTAGCTGACTCCAGCTCCAGCCCCTACCACTGTTCGTATTCTCCTCCTACACTTTTCATAAACTTTAACCTGGAGGCAGATCTGTAGCCTCTAAACACAGTGTTTACAAAACAAGCCAAGACTTTGCTGTTGCACCTTGGCATCTCACACTGCAGTGTTTAAAACCGTGCTTAAGCTTTGACAAAGTCTTGGTGTCAACTTCTGCACAGATATTTGATACTTTATATTGTATATTTGATACCATATGTAATTGTAGGTTGCACAGTGTTCCTCAGTTATTTTATCTATGCTGTTTTCTCTTTATCTCTCTTGATATCACCTCATGTTTCTTGTATTTTTATATTTTCTTCACTTTTTGTATGTGTTAGTCAAAAATTGTTCAGGGAAACTTATTTTAAACTGTGCATATGACAATAAATACTGACTTTTTAAAACTTAAACTTGGAATTAAATGAAGGTGTAAAGCAGGCATTGCATTATATTAATTCAAAGTGTGATTGTTCATTCACTTGCCTGTTTTGTGTGCCGAGGGGGAGATTATGTAAGAAAAGTTTTGAAAAGCGATTGTGTGTGAGGCACCAGTCAGCAGCCAGAAGCTCTGTTGTGACGCAGGCACAGTAATAGACTAATAGACTTAGTCCTCTGGAGACTGGCTGGACATAATGATTTAGAAAGAGTGACACAGAGAGCTGTGGAAAGAGAGGAAGAAGGGCTTACAGAGGCCGGGGAGAGGTCAGATGAAGTAGCGAGATGATGTCATGTCATGAACTCCAGCCAGACAGAGTGAAGGATGTGCTGAGGAGAGGAGGGAAAGTTGTTATAGAATTAACAAGTGGTTACAGCGGTTGAAGCAGAGACAGAAAAGACACCAGGAAAGAGCAAGAGGCTTGATCTAATAGACTTCCCACCGGGGACGTGGGTATTAATGAGAGGAAGAGGCAGAGGAGGAGACGGAGGGGCTGACGGAGATGAGAGCAAAATAGATCATCTGAGTAAAACAGCAAGAGGAAAGTAGAGATGATCTGTTAGACTTAAAGATACTCTGCAGCTTTTAGCCAAAGAAAGTGATGGCAGTGGAGAGATGACAGTGATGATAATTACATATAATAACGTCAGGTTTTTAATCTGGTGAATTTGCGGACCTGGAATACCCAATGAGATGCGGTAAATGTAGATAATGTTCCAGGGAGGAGAGAAAAATTATTTGTCTGTTTTATTCTTTGGTGTTCAGATTTTTTATTGTGTGGCTTGTTTGTATTTATTTATCATCTTGGGGGGGGCAAGAGATGTTTAGGGGGAGATAGCAGGTCAACTGTACATGCCACATAGTAGTGATATACATCATCTGAAAGCTGGGGACCTGAAGATTAATTTGAGATGCAGCTTGGAGCTATGGAACTATGTTAAGATTTTCTAGTCATAAATCTGTAATAAGCATAGTTTTTTCTTTACGCATCTATTCAGATTTTGAATGTTTTGAGTGTATAAAGGCTTAGAACAGTAATACTCAACTTGTGGCCCGTGGGCCAAATCTGTGGCCCTCCAATCATTTCTTCTTCACATGAAAATAAATTGTTTCACACAGGGATTTGTTTGGATTTCATATGATATCTCTATCTTCACTGTATGTTTAAAACTGAGCCTGCTACAGCCCCTGAAATAAGAAAGAAATCACATGTTGTTGGTCATTTTTATCCATCGAGGGAGTTAACGTGCACGTACACTGAGGCAATGAAGGACTGTAGCATCTTGAACAGTACCGCTCGGAGGAAGTCTGTCACATTTCCTGTTTCCTTCTGTTTGCCTTCACTTATTATAGACAAGCAGTGTGTGTGTGTGTGTTTGAGTGTGTGTGTGAATCACCGACTGTTAAATTTATCCGTTTATTCGAGCCAGCGGAAGTGCTTCATAATACTCCTCCTGTGATAGTGAGAGACTGTTCTCTTTGTTGACAACATGGGGGTTATTCTGCTGTTAAATTATGCGTTGGGTAAACACACACTCACACACACAAGAAGAGAAAATAGATGCACAATCACAAGTATGTAGATGAATGCACACACGCATACTGGCTGAGGAACGCTCTGTGCACACATGGATTCAAATGGCTTCATGCTTACAAGCGTTTGTGTACTCTCCCCTCAGTATCTAGGTCATTGACTCAGTGAGACTATTTAAAGTTGTGAAGTGTTTACGTGTGTATGTGAGTGAGTATTTCAAGCTTTTAGTCATCATCGTCTTAGGAGGATATCACACAGTGTCAGGGCACAGATGCAGCGAAATGAATCGAACAAACAAACGCAGCCACGTGGCTTGGCCCGTCCATGCATGATTAACTGATTTATTTAGTTAATTTATCATAGATTAAGTCGACTCCAATAGGCAGTTATTTGATGTGTGTAATTAGACCAATTTGCAATTGAACATGCAGTGGCTCAGGAGCTTGCTCAAGGGTTGTTGTATTTTTTTTTAAACAGAACACATTACTGATGACGACAACACGCTGAGTGACATGAAATTAATCAGCAATTGATAATCTATTCATCTTTTAAGTCATTTATCAAACAAAAATATTCAACATTTGCCAAGTCAAGCTTTTCAATGTGTGTTTTTCATGTGTGGATCAGCTGCTTTTATTTGTTTCATATCACTTTAGATCTAATATCTTTGGGTTTTAGACCGTCGTTTAAACAAAACAAGCAATCTGTCGATTAGTGGATAGTTTTGTGTGGCATTATCTGTGGCTGCACAGTTAATCTAAATTTGATCAAAATCGCAACATGACTTTCTGCAATTTTCAAAACACATGAGGTGCAGTATTTGTTATTGGCAAAATGTGTCAGAAATCTTACATTAATGAATGTTGTGAAGCAGAGATGTCCTGTCCTACACATCAGATTCTACAGACTTAAAAAAAAACTCTTCATTTGGTGCAGATTCCTGCAAAAAATCACACCATAGTCTTTTTAACATGTTTTTCAATCAAAATAAGAATAATGATGTAAAAATCATCGTTACCTCTAATTTTTGCAAATCATATCGCAATTGCAGTGTCAGTCAAAAATTATCACAATTAGATATTTTTTCAAAGTTGTTCAGCTGTAGCATTGTAGCATAACACATTGATCTTTTATTATATAAATTATTAATATTGCAAATGCAAATTAAACTTTTTTTTACTAGAATAATAACAAGCAGCTTTTTTCTGTCCACTAGATGGTGCTGAGTTTTTTTCTGGTGAGGTCAACCGAGGTCACAGTCAGCGGGATTGGTAGGTTTTTACCACAGTGTCGTTCAGTCTATCTGCTTGACAATCCCGTTTTGCTGCAAAAAATAATGACTCAAGTGAGATGCACTGATTGAAAGCTTAATCTTATTCGGTAAAACAAATGTCGATAAAGTTGTAAAACATTTTAACTTTTAACTTTATTAGTTTTCACCATAGGAAAAGAAACATCATGTTTATAAGTGCACAAAAAACAATGCCATCCTAGATTAGAAGTAGCTTTTTGTTTAAATAAGCACACTGTTGCTTTTAACTTTTTTTCTTTCAGTTTGACCTAACCAATGAATGAATGGGATAATTAGACTTCTAATTATGATCTTCTAATAAACAATGTGAACACCCATTTACTTTGAATGTCAGCAGGTTATTTAGGTTTTTTTTTTTTGGCCATTTTTGCCTTTATTGACAGGACAGCTGGAAAGTAGACAGGAAAGAGGGCAGAGAGAGAGGGGATGACACGCAGCAAAGGGCCGCAGGTGGGAGTCGAACCAGCGGCCGCTGCAGAGGACTAACAGCCTCCATACATCGGTCCGACAGTCTACCAACTCAGCTAAGCCTAAACGTCCACCCCATTTAGAGATTATTTAAGGCCAGGATTTGCTGCTATAAAACGCCTTGCCTAATATCTAAAAAGCTAAAAAAAAAAAAAAGGGGGATCCATATCAAGATTGTTTGTTTATGCCTAAAAAATACTATTGGCCAATATCTTGTTTTTTTTTATAATAAATAAATATTGATATATCATTCTTAAAAATCCAGCTGCAGTCAACTTATTGTCTCAACAGATGATAAAATATTTTAATGTTTGCTAAACATTACAGTGACTGAAGTTGAGTGTGAAGACCTGTAATTAGCTGTGACACATCATCCTGTCTGCTGTAATGAGTTGTTATTTTGATCTCAGTTTGTCACTGTTGCTGACCCCCATAATCCACTTCTCATGGTCGGTCTCCACTAATTATCCAGCCTGCATAAATAACCAACTGGACCGACAACTTATTCACAGGTTCACCCTGCAGGAAATGTCTGACACACACAAACACACACACACAAACCTGAGGGCTGTTGCTATCTACTGTCTTGTGTGATTGGCCTCTTAGCTGCTGTTGTGGGGATTTGGTGCCTTGCTCAAGGACACACCTGGGAGCTGCCGAGCACCTTCAGTCTTTTTCCACTTCATTGTTTCCATCCTCATTACTTCATCTCTGTCCTCTTATCCTCACTAACCTATCCTCATCTCCCCTCCCTCTTTGTTACACTGCACCTCCCTCCTTTTTTGTCTTTTTTTAACATCTTTGCCTTTAACTTAATCTTATCTGCTGTCTCTTATTCTATAGTCCCCTTCTCTCCACCTTTTTTTTCTGTCCTTTACCTTCCAAAAAAATCACCTTATCTTCATTTTCACCTGCTCACCCTCCTCCCCTCTGAGTAACTTCCATCCTCCTCTCCATCTTTCTCTCTTTCTGTCTTCTCTGCCCTCCTACATTTATTTTTTCTCCTTCACAGCTTGTCTTCCTAAACTTTCTCTCTCTCGTCTTCCTCTTGCCACTTCTCTCCATCTGTCTTTCTTCCCCTCGTTCTTTCTCTCCTGTGAATCGTCGCTCTCTCCCCCCTCTGCTCCCCTCTCTCTTTATCTCTGCCTTGTTGTCAAGTGGTGACTCACTGGAGGCGAGCAGCCAAGGATCTGGCCGACACACACACACACACACATGCACACACACACACACACACACACACACACACACACACACACTCACTCACACACCCTGATCAGCCAAGAGTACAGCATGCAGGCCACATGCTGCACGTACTGCACACACACACTCGCACACAAAGACGCTGTTGAGGGCCAAGGGTACGGGAGACGGGTTAGACACACACACTATGCTCTGTCAGCCAAGTGAGGAGCAGTAAACAGTCTGTTGAGTCACACCGGTGGAGCAGAAACATCAAGTGAAACCACCAACACAGACAAACGTGTGTGTTTTGACATCCTGTAGTGATTAATAGCTTCCATGTCAGTGTCTAGTTTAGTGTTCCCCTGTCTTCTCTGTTGTATTGCAATCAAACAATATGAAATGCATCCACAGTAAACATAAACATTTACACTGCAACCTGTTGGTCAAGCCTGTAAAGGTAACATTTCTAAAAAAAAAACCTAATGTAACCAAACGTTTTAGTTCAAAATGTTACAAATACAATTGCAGGTGAATCCAAGAAGAAACTGTTATCCTTTTTTAATACCCACACTGCCATTGTATAGCTTAGAGCTGCAACATTTAATCGCTTAATTCTCAACTATTAAATGAATCACCAACTACTCTGATAATCCACTAATTTATTTGGTGAAAAAATGTGAGTATTTTTCTGGTTTCTTTACTCCTCTATGACATTAAACTGAATATCTTTCATTTGTGGACAAACAAGGCATTTGATGACGTCACGTTGGACTTTGGGAATCACTGATAAATATTTTTCTCCATTTTCTGACATTTTTAAACACCAAACAAATGATTAATCCAGAAAATGTACGACAGGTTAATTGACAATGAAAATAATCATTAGTTGCCGTCCTACTAAAGATTAAAAATGCCTCCTTGGAGAGATTTAAAGAGTAAAAAGGACGACCTTGCCCTCGACTAGAAGTAATTTCATTAGAAAACATCTCACACATGTCAAGTATGTGATTTAGTGTAATGAACATCTTATACAATTGGATGTGGGATTATTATTTGAGGGAAAAACTGGACAGGAAAAATTGGATTTTGTCTTGCTGAATCCCTTCTGATTTTTTTGGGGGGTTGAAGATAATACAGTTGTCAGAGTCAATTAAGGATCAAACTCGGATAATTTAAAAATAAAATCATGCAAAACTGCCAACCTTATATCTTCCCTTGTAGTTCCATCTTACAAAATATGTGATAAAATGTATAATATTCTGTTTCGCCTTTTGCTGGGGACCCCCTATAACCCACTCAAGGACCTCTGTTGGTCCCTAGACTCTAGCTTGAACCCCACTGCCCTGAAAGACCACTGACCAAAATATGAAGTGTGACCAATTGGATGTCCTAGAGGGATTCAGGACCATAGGAGGGCAATTAAACAGGAACATGCACCCCCTGTAACAACAACGGGTGCATTTGGCTCCATAATGATCCTGATGAAAGTGCTGCAACTCAATTACAGGATGATATCACTAATATTTTAAGATTCAAGGCACATTTCTTGGGTAAAGGAAATCGACACAAAATTTCACCTGAGCATCACATATTTCCCACAGCTATAACATAAACACAGTTTGATGTTATGATTTCTCCTCTGGTTGTTGTGTTTCTCACAATATCTAAGCTGTAGTGTAACAGTAATTTATGCAGAGGGAGTTCAACACTTTTTGTTAATAAGTAAGCAGAGCAGCCAATTTCACCTACCTGCTGTGGCGTTGAAGTGGGATTATAACATCATTATCTAATGTTGTGGTTCACTGTGGTCCCTGCAGGTGAAGAAGACGTACAGTAACGGTACGTACAGAGCCGGGGCCATGAGACAAATCAGCCTGGTGGGAGCCGTGGACGAGGAGGTCGGGGATTATTTCCCAGAATTCCTCGGCATGCTGGAAGAGTCACCCTTCCTGAAGGTGAGTGAGTCGGGACCGGATGAATGGCAGTAATGCTAATCAGCAACAGAATGGGTGGATGGATGGTGAATTGGAAAATGACGGAGGTATTCAGATCACATCCTCGCAGCGTATGGAAGAACAAGATAATCTCCAATGAAAATAAATCAGCAGGCTGCGATTTATAACATTTCACTGTGCTGTGAGGTCAAAGCTTTAGTCATTCTGTGGTGGACTTAAATGTGCAACAGCAGAACTTGAAAGTTGTTGCATTTGAACTTAAAGGACATTTTTGTTATTGTCAACAAATCCTGTGAAAAGGCCAAGATTGATATTTTGATTTATGTGGCCCTCAGCCTCAAGCCTCAATTGTTTCTACTGAAAACACAAGACTTGTTCTGCTCTTTTCTCTTTTTTCAATTGTTAATCAAACAGGAGTAAATGGTGCATTGGTTATACTATTTTCAGCCTGGGGTTCACACCCATTGTGGTATAGTGACTATCATAGACAGCAGGATGGTGTCTCTGGGATTGACTCAAAATAAATTACAGTAATCATGTTCATTTTAATGCAGAAACAAGTCAGCAAGTTCAACTGTGTGGCTCATTGTTGTGCTTTTGGACAACAATGGAGCTCTAAGGAGCAGAGAAATAAGATACATCAGGCTTTGGATACACAGACTGTACTTTTTAATGGGAAATGTCATTGTTGTTTTGATCTTGTCATGGTATTTGTTAACAGTAAAAAAAAAAAAAAGTATATCACAGGACTTGCCACTTAAATTTATACAGTCATGGAATTTCAGACTTTTGTTTTCCAGACCTTGAAAAGTTGTGGAATTAGTTAAATCCTTCAAAGTTTTGGAAAAGTAATGGAATGTTGTGTGTAATGAAATTAGGCTAATTGTAACAGTAATCTCCAATGGATAACCTTTTGTGTAATGTAATATAAGGGCAAATTTATTTTGTGTAGCTTTTGCTGCAACATAGCTTCGTGACATGTGACGATCCCATATGTTTTTTCATTTTCTCTCTGCATTCTGTCTCTCCTTCCTTCCATGTCTTCCAGCTAGTTGAAATGATGGTTATGTTTAAATGATGCTGCGCAAGTGTTCATTTAATATTTCATGACTCTTTAATGATCAATACAAACTTGAGTCAGAAGCCGAACAAGAAAATGACAAAATTTTAGTAATGGAAATTTTATTTTATCCATGAAAATGTGTGTGAACCCTGTTAAGTTTTGCATCATTTGATTGTCTTCCAATGAGTTTATTAATCTTCACTTTCTTTGTAAATGTGATGATTTCACATTTATTACACAGTTGTAATTGTAATTTAGGGATTATGTTATGAGAAAAAACAGTTTCCACTAGTAGCACTAATGCTTTTAGGAGAACCAGCACAGAGTGTTGGAGCACCACTAAAACTGACACGCACAGTTCTTCAAAGCAGCTCTCCTACCTGCGCTGCAAGCCTTGTAAACCATTTGCTACTGCCACACAGTCACACCCGACACCTCAGTGCTCCCACTACAATCCCCCCTCCTTTAAAACAGTTTGCTCCATCTGGTCTATACAGACCTGTACAGAACAGAATGAGGTATAAACAAATAATGTGAAAATTAACATTAACAAGGAACTGTAGAGAATATAAAATGTAGAAAAAAGTAAAACACTCAGCTTTGGCTCTGCTGCCTGGTAATAAGTCCAGCCAGTTTCACAGAACAGATGGTACACTTCCCATGATTGAAAAAGGAGCAGGAGGAAGGTAAATCTTATATTACCTGCTCTTCTCTTAATAATAACATCAATACAGAGGGACTTTTTGTTTTTCTTGACAGACCACATAAAAAGCTTCAGGAATACATAATCAAATACAATCACTTAAATGATTTAACCATACTAAAACACCATTGATGACCAACCTAAATATTATTCAGTAAGTGCGTAATGTACCATTATTTTAAAAAACAAAACAAAACAAAAATTGGGAGCATATTTGCAAGTCGCAAATTGCCTTGGTCTCTCAACAAAGTTAAACATGAGTGTCTACTTATTCCAAAACATCCTGTTTCATTGTGTCCTCCAAATGCTTGATTCAAGGAATCTAATGAAAACTCAGCTTGGCTCGTTCTCTGATTGTTATAGTAACATCGTACTCTGTCAGAGCATTAAACAAGATGTTACATGACAGCGTTCAGTTGGCTGACACTGTGTCGCACAACACGTTCTAACTGAAATATAAAGTAGGCTTTAGTTTACTTGCTTGTACCTCATAAATGATCTATTTATTCTAAATGTCCGGTAATGGAGCTATAAACTAGATGTCCCCAAATACTTTGATGCATTTACACCACTGATTGTTTGGAAATGTCACAAGCTGAACAGATGGAGAGACAGTGCGAGACACAAACATTAACAACACACCTAATATCCACAGTGGCGGCTGCTGGCAAAGAAAAGGCGCTAAGTGGCATGTCGGAGGGATTAGTTGCAGCTTCCAGCTTCAGTTCAGTTCATGTTGGTTCTCTCTTTTTAAAATGTCTGCATGGGAACAGACCACCAAAACACTGTGTTTACTGCTGTCCCTGAAATGCAGGAGTGACAAGCTTTTCTTCTATTTGCTATTCTGTGTTGACACTTCAAATCTCCTGCATGCCAGTGTGGAGGAGTGACGGCGGCGTACGCTGAATATCAAAAGACGCACATCCTCTGGCGCTTCCTATCTGTCGAGGGCTTTGGCTCTGATTCTGCAGCCTCCGAATGAAGCATCGCGGGGAGCCAGTGACAACTTTTGCGACGGGGGCAGTTTCTTGCACATGACATTTCTTTTTGGGGGAATAAATGAAATATGTGATGAATTGGTTAACAGCTTTGATTATTTTCCCTCATGTTCTGTCCCCTGTCTGTATGTCTGGCTGCAGCGGACCCTTCCATGGGGAACATTCTCCAGTCTGAGGCTGATGAATCCCACAGAGAGCGACGACGGTCCTATAATGTGGGTCAGACCAGGAGAACAGATGATACCTGTAGCTGATATACCAAAGTCTCCTTTTAAAAGAAAACGGTGAGTCCAGCTGCAAACAGGACAAAAATACACACACAAATGACGCCAGCCGATATTGTGGATCCTGCTATGAGACAGAGACAGAATTAGCAGGGATTTTGGTCTCTTTGAATGTTGTTTGCACTGGCTACCAGTCTCAGTGGTGTGTGTGTCTGTTTGTGTGCGCACCAACCTTATCGAGCCAGCTGTACGGCCCAGGAGGACCGATTATGGCTCAACAGCACCAAAACACTCTCACACATTTGAAGCAGCAGCCGTGGTAGCAGCACACAGCTTTGTTGTAGGCGAGCAGTGCCGGATGAGGCAATTACACCCTCTCTGTTTGTCTCTGTCACAGTGTCATTGTTGCTTACACATAAGCTCTGTCTCACACTCATACACACACATGATTTCTGCGAGGGAGACCATGAGAGGGAATGGGTGTGTATGTGTGTGTGTTTGTGTGTGGTATGTGGCTCACCACTCAGATGAGATCATCGTTATGTTAATAGAGTCGACATCAGACGCTACTTCACATGGCAGCCGGCCAAACACACATTCCCACCATGCAGCAGATATTTATTCTCTCTTGTCTCAATAGTAAGATAAAAAAAAAAATTTAAAAAAAGATTTTTGGATCTACATAAAAATCATCTCCAACTGTTTTGTTAATCAAGTGAAGTAATTTTTCGAGTAAAAACACCAACCACTTGCTGGTTCCCACTTCTAAATTGTCAAGATTTGTTGCTTTTCTCTCTTTTATATTATTATAACTAAATATCTTTGTGGTTTGGACTGGTGGTGTCGGCAAACCGAGATGAGGGATTTTTTAAAACTATTTTCTCAGATTTTATAAATGGAAGAAAATATAAGTTGCAGTTCAGGTTTTTTTTTCTCTAAATGAGGGATGCCCCAATCACATCGTTGTGATCTTTTTTTCTTTCTTTTTGTTATTGCAGCTTGTATAGCAACATTATAGATCAGTTTGACTACACTGTAGTGTATTATGATCTCCACCAAGTGACAACGTAGTCTAGGCTATATAAAAGCTGTGTGATTGTACAATTTGAACAGTGTACAACAGTGTTTAACCACAGGTGTGTTGTACTAGCTTGTCTCCAGGGGTTTCTGCCAGAAGTGATTTCATTTTCCTTTTTTTTTTTGTAAGTGTTGAGTTTTCGACTACATAAGAGACTTGAATGCACAAATGGTGTGAGAGTTTTTAAACAGAT
>JAJHUR010094577.1:18504-29820 GCA_027495735.1 Lutjanus campechanus | reverse complement strand
AAAAAAAAAAAAAAAAACATGTTAGCTCCAAAGTAAGCTAAGTAGGACAGTCTAACAATAAGCTAATGCCTTTACAACATCAACTCTGGTGCACTTGTATCCTTTTTAGAAGCATTGTAATCCAGCCTCGAAGACCTGTGTCGTTTTTTTAGACAATTTGAAATGAATCAATAAAGATGAATCCAACATTAAAAGTCTTTTTTATTTGTTTACCCATTTTTCTGTGTTTAAAACGGTTGTCGTTAGCATGTTTTTAGCCGTCCATTGGCAGTTCCATGATGCCCTGGATAGTCGATTCCGTGTTCCTGACTTGTTGTGTGTGTAGCTCTCATCGAATGCATTCAATTGCGACGCATTTGCAACTGAAATGCATTGTTTCAAACTAAAATTTGCGGTGATGATGGTAATGAGCTCAACGTCACATCACACGACAGCCGTGTTGCGCTTAAGCCGGTGTCGTCGCAGCCCTACCGACACCCTCTGCTGACGGGTTTTCTAATTATCAGTCCGATGAAGCTCGGTGTGGGAATATTTCTTTCAGAGGGGTAACAAAGTAAAATGTAAATTGTGTGATGCTACTCTTCAGTTTAGTGGTCGTCCCTGGCACTATGCTGTGCCACATTGAGAACAAGCAACCAGCTGCCATGTCCAAGGATGACTCATAGTCAAAGTCGGCGCTTGATGGGGATAGAAAGTGTGATGCTGGTGTTATGCTGCCAATCAGCGTGGTAGATGGCAAGGGATTCAAAGTGGTAACGTTATTTCTGTACCTCAAGCTCAAGTAAATTATGCCGTCGAGCTCTACTGTGACTAAACGCTTTTAAAAACAATTTGAGGGGAAGTCAAATTAGCCAGGGCAGACAAGCAAGCTCTGACCACTGGCGTCTGGACAGCTCTCACAAACAAAAGCTTCATTCCAACTACTTGTCACTTCATTACTGCTGACTGGGAGATGCAGTCCAGTTTGCTCCTCACTCACAGCCTCTATGTCCGCCATTTCCGGCCTGAATATACTTCCAACAGATGTGTTCACAGACAGCTGTGGACACAACAGATGTGTTTAAGCCTCTTTTTCCACTTTAAGTTGAAGCACAACTAGTGCAGATTCAACTGCAAATCTTGTACCTTCTTAAAACTGGTTGGTTACCTGTTAATGGGTGTCGGACAATCAAAAGCAAAATTAACCGAACCACCCCTACCAAAAGAGTGATTTCTCTTTGGTGCCCCTTTTCTCATTTGGTCGCTCATTGGAAATCTATTTCAAGAATTTCTTTGAATTATTTAGTTAGTTTAGTTTAGTTTATTTAGATCCCCATTAGCTTTAGCAAAGCAGCAGCTATTCTTCCTGGGGTCAGTTATTCATGGTCCCCAGCAGATGAATTACAACGTTTTCCGGATGCCCTAGACTTTCTACTGGTCTCACATTCATGCCAGAATTCCCTCTTGTTGACTAGAAATGATTGTCACAAATTAAAACACAGTCATGAGGACTTATAGTGCCACCCTTGGGCTAAACTGACAAACATGCATGCAAGATTTCTTATGACTTTATGGGGGGATGAACATTTTTATGCCTCAGTGCCTGCAATAGCTGTAACCAGAGGCATTTATGTGTTCAGGATATCTGTCCATCTGACCCGTCCTTGTGGACACCGTATCTCAAGAATGCCTTGGGGGAATTTCTTCAAACTTGGCACAAATGTCCCCTTGGACTCAAAGATGAAGTAATTACATTTAGGTGGTCAGTGGTCACTGTGATCTCAAGTCTGTCCTAAATTTGGCACAAACACCCACATGCACTCAAGTATGAATTGACTAGAATTTGGTGGTCAAAGGCCAAAGTCACTTCACTTACTGCACTGTTAACTTCACAAAACACATTTTTGACAATAACTAAATTTTCTTTGCTACCTCTAGGGTTCCCTTTTGAATACAAGGCTGTGTATGGTGATGGTAAATCAACCAACAATGCCATGTTATCTTAGAGTTTTTTGCTGTGATATAAGCTCATGAACCCTCTCATGAATTCCTCCTGACGGTCTTGATTTTTAAATCTCTTTGGACAAAATTCTTAAAGAAAAGCTTTCCATTTCCCAACATCCATTTCCAAAATCAAACACTCTCTCTTTCTTGAATATTTATACTATCAGCATTATTTCACTGTTGAGTAGGAGATATTAAATGTGGTATAACATGGTGAGATTAAGGAGACTAACTTTTCAGAGCTGTTTTTTTTATTTTATTTTATATGACCTACAATAAACACCAGGAACATCAGTCCTTACAGAAATGTTTTATTGAAATATATTGCACAGACATCGACATTATAAGCTACAGTGTGTCAAGTGTAGTTAAAGTGTGTCAGGTGTAGTACTTTTCTTTTTATCACTGAATGGATAATGCAACTTGAATAATATACATAAGAGTACCAAGGCTACAGGTTCACTGATGGTAAATAAAACTACATTTTGAATTTAGATTCTGCTGCCTTCATAATATAGGAATATAGCAATGAAGGTGAAGAAAAATCTCATTTAGTTGCTGGGAGAAAATTAAATTCATTCGACCAATTTTGATTTTGAAGATGTGGGGATATTTTGAAGGTGTGGGGAAAAACATTTCCTTGTTTTTAAAGCCTCTGCCAAACGGTGAACTCAAACTTGTACCACTGATCTGAAATAACTTTATGTTAAACTGTGATAAAAGTTCATGATATCAGTGGCTAATACAGCCCACGCAGCTCATTATTTTTAATTAGCCCCACCTTTGCAGTACATTACTGGCGGCATTTCATGATACCACTGCTCAGTGTCTTTAACCATCGGAGGCAATCAGACGTTCAGAGTTTTTTCTTTTTTTTCCACATCAGATTATGTAACTCTGCAGCCTGGACTATTTAATTTCTGATGCTCACAAGTTCACCTTCCATTTATAGTCCTGCTGGACATGAAGCTTCGTGCCTGGGTGCTAATTGACTGTGTTGATGTAGTTTGAGTTAATGAACAGTGGATTTGCATTACATAATGTGTACGTTGTTTTAAAAGCTTAGGTTCCCATTTCCTAGAAGTCATGTTTCATAGGGAAGCTTTTGAAACAAATATGTATGCCATATGCTAATAGAAACTTCACAGAGGTTTTGTGTTTTAATTTTCTGGAATCACCTGCAAGAGGTGTACAAAAAAAAAAGGCAACATAGTACTATTTTCCTTTGGTTACCTTATTTATTAATTATTGTATGTGTCCAAGCATTATTTTAAGTATAAAAAAATCTGTGGTCAGTAAAGTTGACTTGTGCAGGTTTTGTCTGTCCTCATGTTTTTCTACCCAAAGAAAATACATCAGTATTTTATTTGATAACTGAGGCTGCCTTCACAGTCACAGCTGCATTATTTTACTTTTTGTCCTCCTGCCGAGTCTCCCTATCATTCACTATTCATAACCACGCTTGTTTATTCCAGCCTGCAATAGGTACTGTATAATAGAGACAGCTTTTAATAGATTGAAACAGAATGATCCTAGTTTTGTGACAAAACCAGGCGTGTTTCTGACAAAAACAGAGACGTTATTTTAATTTCAAATGGGATGACACCGGCAATTCAAAAAAAAACTTCCTTCAGAAGGTGGTAAAGCTGTTTCAGCTTCAAAGACTTCAGTTGTGGCTTTGAGCAAATAGTGTATGTTGCATATTATTTTTGTTGTTTATTTCACCACTTTGAAATGCTAAAGTATTAACAATACACAGATAGAATACAGCTGATTGTTGCCTGATGGCCATATAGGTAAGGGGAAAATGTCAGAAAAGCATTCATTTAATGTAATGTAAACATTGTTATTTTTTCTCGCTTAGCATAACAAAGCTAACACCAGTTAGATGTTTCGATAATAAAATCATATTGCATTCCCAAAGACCAACATGTTTAGACAGGAGATGAGAATATACGATTGGTTGACTCAGTCTACAAAGTTCAGTATCATAATCTCATAGGTCTTCATGTTTGGGGCCTATTTTTTTTGTCAGATCAGTCCTCAGAATAAAACTGATGATTATCCACCATGCACATGTTCAATATTTAAAATATCATCCTTTTAGGTGTCCAGTGTTACCACTGATGAACACAACATCTGCTAAGCACATAAACACGCCACGAGCTGTATTTTGTTTGGCTTTCCTGCAGTTAACCCCTTCTTCGGAGCGTTTCAACCTGACTGCTCGTCAGTCTGCAGGATGTAAACACACCCACAGAGCAGTCATACACATATTTGTAACAGATCTTCATTAGCTGAAAAGAGAAAGTGGTAAACTTGATTTTGTAGTAGGTAAACAGTAAATGTGGACTATTAAACTGTTACCATGGATGCCAACTTGGGCTGAATATTGGAGGGGGGGCAAAAAATGTCAGGTTATTAATCCCTACTCCTAACCATCTAACATGACATAAGCTATTTTTCCCCAAAATGACCACATTTTCTATCCTGGGAACAGGAGCTCACTATCTCAATGTATGTGGGTCCTGAACCTGAGCGCTTCAGTGTATTATCCGGTGGTATTAATAATAATTATTGAGGCAGAAGAACATCATTTCAACATTAATCAACATTGTAATGAACAACTGTGCATGGCGCATGCAGCTTGACCTTCAACACAGCTGTGAAGCTGACATGCCGACATGAACTTTATTGGCTGTGATCTGTCGCTGTCTGCCTGAACAGCCTCACGGAAGCGATATTTTACAATTCGTAAAATGTCGTAGCACGTCAGCCCAGCGCATTTTATCCCTCCAGCGCAGCGCACCATTTGCATCCTCATTGATTAATATTTTGAAGCATTTCCACACAAAGCTGGTGGCAGAAATTATGCTGCAGGCCTAATTCAGATTGTTGGGCCACAACTTACTGTATTAAGTGCATTAATGATCAGAAGTGTTTGAATATGTGACATTTTGTGCTTGTTAACCAGTTAATTAAGTTACTTGGTGAGCTTGGCCTGTAACACATAAGAGCAACAAAACACACACTGCGCCTCATCATGTAGCTTAAATTAAATATTAAGAATAATATAGCTATGGCTTTATTTGTGGTCCTTTCAAATGAACTTTATTAGTCTATGGTCATTTTACAACTTTTTCCTGCTTTACCTCAAAATTAGGGGGGTCACTGCCCCCACAACTTCAACTTTGGGGGGGGGCATGGATGGCGCCTATGACTGTTACACTGCTGAAGGAGTTTATCCATGTTAAGGTCCTGTCCAATAAGGAACTGCCACCAAATTAAGACCAGTCTTTAGTACTCATCCTCACAGTGTCTGAAATGTATCTAACTATCTATATTTTGGATGGATAGCTGTTGAATTCAGTTTAAAGCAACACAATATTAGATATATAGCATCGACTGAAATGCTTCATTTCAGTCGATGCCATAAAAGTATGTACTATACTATTGAGTGCCAAAAAATGCCTCATCTTTCAATATCAAATTTAGATACCTAAGGAATAAATCCCATCAAGCACGCAGCATGCTTGAATCAAAATCTAATAATGCTGGTTATTGGCTGTCTAACATTACATGTTGTTGAGGTATGAAGGACTCTGGACCCTCTACTACAAAAATAATGGAGCATCATAATATCCACAGTCATAGTTTTAATTGTAAAGCTGGCTTGCATTAATTGTGCTGTAGGATGCAGTATTTTTTCTATCTTTTATTCCTGGACAACAAGCAGAACTACAGATGTGCCCGAGATTCAACATTTCAACTTTCCTCGTCCTTTTGTTTTTTTTTTTAGATGGCCTTTTAAACCCGTTCCCTTTAAAAAATACACGTCCACAGCCTAAATATTAACATTGTTTGTACTTTTGCCAGTTTTCTAAACTTGGCAAAAACTCTTCAAAAATTGCGAGGGTAATTATTTTCTCTGCTGGGTTTCATCAGGCAGAAAAAGGTTATGATGGTAAATTGCAAATCAAAGTGTGGAGTTTCATCTGCCTGTTGAAATCTGCTTTTAATTACAGCCCTTTTGACAAAATTGCACAGCTTTTTGAGAACTGCTGCGCCTTTTTGTTTTAAAAGGCGTTCAAGGGGTTGAATATTATCAAAAGTACAGCTGTTGACTAAACTTAGTCCTTGCATTAGCGTGGGGGAATTGTTGACATTGCAAAAGCTCTTGTAACTGCAGAATTACAAATGCCAGCAGGGACTTAAATTCCCTTCAAGCTACCCCTAGACAAATAGAAGAGAACTGATAAAGACCTCCACAAAAACCAACACACCTTCCACTTGCACAAGAACAACAAAAGAATCACAAGTGTTGAAAGCCACCCAATGGGATGACCAAGGAGAGGTTTGAGCATAAAGAATATTCCTAAAATGCGCCTTGCAGGTACTGTATTTTACCCAGAAACAAGGAAGTGTTGCTACATCCGGGTCTCTTTGTTGAGAGTCGTACATAAGTAGTTCCTTTACACGTACTTCATTTCTGGAGGATTAAAGATAAAAGAGTCAATTCAAATGCTGTCATTTGGCAAATGCATGTTTCTAATCAGGAATTAGGGCCTTAATAATAATATGGATGTGATGAGCATTTTCTTCTGGTGCTAAATCTTACAGACATTCATTTCAAGCATGCAAATCAGGGGCAGATGGAATTAGCCAAGAAGTGTGTGGGGGATGAGAGATGTGTCGCTAGGGGTCGACGCCTTTTGTGGAACATAAGTCCCATTTATCCCAAATTAGGACGGGTGCGGCACTGGTTCGCTTTGATGTTCCTCTTGGCGGGGGCCTGGGTGGAGCGCCGAGCGGGAGGGGACGGGGCAGATTGCTGGAGCACAAACAGATGTTCAAGGCTCATCCTTTGAGGTAGTGATGAAACGTCGCCACAGCGAGAGTCTTTACATCCCACTGTCAGTCAGTTGACACAGAGACAAGGGCAGGGCTGCAGTTGCCACTCTAATGGGGCTGCATATGGGCTGCTATACCAATAGTGGCAGATTGGCAAGCAATTTGACCTATATCTTTGCTAAGTTGAAGGCTTGTGTGCATTGCAATGTATCATTAAAACCTTCCCTGTAAGCATTTGATGAATAGTGAAAACATTTGGCGGTTTGGTTTGGTAAAAAAAAAATACTCAAATTGTTGCAAACCAATTTCAAAAAGGTGTTAAGGTCACAGTTTAACCAAACAACACGGCACACAGCAGCTGTTTTCTGTCTTCTCAGCCTCTTCACTCTACATTTCAACAGGTTTATAATGTTGCACAGGTCGTCGTATCAACCTCTCTTCACTGTCAGAATGTTTGCTCCAAGTCTTTTTTTCTTCTAACTGGTTGAATTTTGCCTCTTTTGCCTCAGGAATACGACGACGGCTACGGAACAGCTTATGATGACCAGGGATATGAATCGTACGACAACAACTACAGTAATCAAGGACAAAAGTAAGTTCTGCTCATTTACTATTGGGCATTTACCACCCAATACCACGGTTGAGTGCCAGTACAGGCAGCAGCTTCTCTTATGTAGAGAGGTGTTGAGGTCAGGCATGTACGTGGCACATCCAACTTTCATTTTGGAAATTGTGTAACTTAAAAGTCTGTGACTTACTTTAAAACTGTCCTTCATATTGACCATGGCCTGATGGTCCGAGGGTTGTAAATCACAAGTTTGATCATGATATGATATTAAAACGATTCTGACACGATATTTGCCAATGTCATTGCGTCTGCCATGATATCCTGCCATCATTATGAGACAATACAGTATCATGTGCCCATTTAACATAAGTCACAGAACAGGCTGCCACTTCTATTTTTACTGGCTTTGGCCATTCAAGAGAAAAACATTACATAAATAATTGTAAATAATTGTTAACAGTTTGGTGCTGTAAAGTTTACTTTAAACTGACTCCACTAACACACATAAAACATGGCTTGACAACAAGAACATTTAGAAAAAGTATACAGTTTGGCTCAGGAATAACTGTCAAGGTTTGAAGACTTAGACGTGTCATGGGAATTTCAAAATAAGGGCGTATCTTAAAGATGATGATATGGATCGACGTTTTCACTTTGCATCGGTGAGACTGGAGTCTTGATCACTGAATCGATTCATCAGTCCAGGTTAATGGATCATAAATCTCCTAATGAACACATAAAGTTACTCTGTGGCCACCAGATAGTCCATGTAGGTAGGCCCCTGTTGGCACCAAGCTTTATTCCCGTACTGTGAGCCTTTGCCAACATGTTATAGTTTCACAAACATCCCAAAGTCTTTGTGTCTTTTACTTCATTCAACATTCAACGTTCTATGAAAACAGTGAACATTACTTACATCACTGACTAGCTACCAATGTGTTGGGGCAACAGAAGTATGAGTTTACTAAGCCTACTCAAACTGCAAATATGATCCTTACAGAAGAACCAGAAACTTTAAAGGCTTTAACATTAAAAACTAAGAAAGAACGAAAGAGAGGCAAAAATGTAGGAGTGACCGAGAGCAGGAGTGTCTAGTGTCACAAGGTTCCTCTTGAAAACTGAAAACTTGCTGAGAAGCATCAGAAACAATACCTTGAAGAAACACCACATCGTGACACATTTAACAATCACTCTCTTAAGTTTCTTTAAATTGCTATTTCTGTATTGTTTTTAAATTATTCATAATTGGGCAACTAAAAATGTACCGAATGCAGGGACTTCATGGTCCATGAGGCAAGTGCTGAAAATATTAGAGTCAGAATAATAACGTGTGATGTGAAAGGAGATGCTTATACTTTAGTAAACCCTCAGAAAATTATAACCTGGTCCACACCTGCAGTGCCCCTCAGCCATAAAGAGAATCTTAGTGTCTTTCAGCTCAATGTTTTGATTATTATGGGCCACAACTTTACTGTTTAGCTCACTGCTCACCAGCAGCAGGAGGTGAAGCATAAAAGCGCTGATAAACCTTCAGTACAATACCTGCCAGCACCAAACAGCAGGCAGACAAAGTTAGCCACTAGAGGTAAACACAGTGGAGCATGAAGCAGCTGAGGAGCCAGATGTTTTTTTCAGGAGTTGGTGGTGAAAAACAAAGGTAAGGGAGAGTGAATCTAACTTTTATAATATTTAAAAGATGATAGTTTGTCAATGTTCTGTTCAGAGCTTGTTGTGCTGCCTTCAGGTTGCCAAAAAAAAAACCAAACAAACAAAAAAATATTGCTGCTTTATTGCTGGCTTTTTAAAACCACAATACCCACAGTGTTTTCCTAACTTTCACCATATCCCAGTCATACAGTAGCTGCCATAGGCTGTGTACTGAAATAGACAGAATAAAACAGTGAAACAACAATGAAAGTTAACAAGCCTCTCTGCGTGGTGACAACATCCAAACTCTATAACAAGAACTGAACATTAGAACCTCACTGCAAGACTGTTGCATGAGACTGTTTTAGTTTTAGTGTACTCACCAGGAATAAATAACCCAGATTCAAATTTATTGAAAGAAAATATCACAACGTGACACTCTAACCTTAAATTTTCTGGCCTGGTATGTTGAATAGCCACAGACGTTCAGTCAGGGTCAAGGTACCGAACATTCTCTAAAATATATTTTTTGATTGCTGTAGTCAACACACACCACTTGTTCTCTTGTTAGCTTGTGTATCTGTGTGTGTTTCATACAAAGAAACAGACAAGCAAAGCTGTAAACCAAACAGATTCAACCAAGACTGACTGACCGTACACTGACTTTACAGTACAATTGTTGGAGGGCATCACTGCATAGGTAGTTATTGATGAATATGTTGTTGCCACAGCAACCGGTGCCCATAGATTGGTTAGGTCTGGAAACGCAAGTCAGTGTCAGTTTGTCTTAAAGATCTGATTTGATATTTTTTTGCCTGCAGCCTGAACAGAGCCTAAAAGTTTAACTCCCTGCTGGTTGAACATGTGCTTGTTACATGAACAAAGAGTCCTGGAAATTCTCCAACCTCATTGGTAGTTCCTGATAGACAGTTATTAAAACTGACAGAGGATTGTCAATGTTCATCTCAAGGAATCATGGAGCCTTTTCCTCTGTTATCATGTTATAATGCTGCTCAGAGTTCACACCAGGGCAATAACAGTACTCTAAACAGCTTGAGCGAGTGCACTGAATTAAAAAGCACTTGAATAAGCGATGAGTTGTATTTATGTCTGAAGTTTATGGGCAGCATCTGAGGGTGGCGAGTTTGCTGCAGTCTGGCCATTTGGGCCTGAGTAAATGTAAGAGAATATGAGGTAAAAATTGAGATTTTGAAGCCTTTTGGCTTCAGAACAGCTGGATTATGGTGCATGAGCTGCTAGGAGTCATTTAAGCTCATTTTCTGCCCTGTTTGAAACTCCAAAGAACACCTCCTGTTAATTAAGTATTTTGTGAAGTGTAAAATGTTTTGACTGACCTTTGGGTTGTCCTTTAAGATGAAGTCAAAAAAGTGAAATTTAACATTAAATTCCATCTCGTAAAATCAGTGTGGGGGGGTTTTTTTTTGCATCTAAGGTTTCAAAACAAACCAATCTCAGCAGACTCTGTGACGTATCACACTCTCCTCCAAGGAATTAATTGCAGCTCATTACGTTAAATGTATTATCTTTGTTTTAATCACCATTTAGAGTATCTGGCCAAAGGTGCATTTGGTTCAATGTGTTTCTCATCTCAATGCAAAATAAACAGACCTAGTGCTATGTTGCCCCATTTAACAGAGGGTCCTGCACAGCTAAATGCAGAATATTGATTTTCTTATATCCAGGGAGCTATCGCACTCTCCAAGCCGCACAAGGTCAAAGGCTTTCGTTTTGGTTTGTCGGTGTCCCACTGTATTTTATCAGCACACAAGGTGCTACATTTATGTATGTATCTGCCTGTGCCACTTCAAAGAAAGAATGATTGTTGCTACATTTAGCGTGTCAAAAATTGGATTGTATTGGCAGCTGCTGGAAAAAAAAGGAAAACAGACAGAGAGAAAAAAAAGAACATTATTCTGTCCCTTGGCTTTTGTGAGCAGGGTGGTCGATGTTTTCTTTTGTGGAGGTGTCAGGATGTATGTCACCCAGCCTTCATCCATCTTTTGTGCTATCTCTCCTTTTTTTTTTTTTATTCTTGGGCCGGATCACACACCCACACACGCGTGCGGACACACACACTCTAACATGCAGAGGGATGTATCTGGAAGTGTTGCTGGTTAGGTGCGTAGGGATGCTTGCTGGGGGGGAACGCAGGTCCGCCTCAGGAATCTGCAGCTATTTGTTTTAAAAGCAGCTGGGTGAATAATGGTGGGGGTGTTGTGGCGAACGTGGGAGCTGGGCGGGAGTCG
>JAJHUR010094577.1:0-18484 GCA_027495735.1 Lutjanus campechanus | reverse complement strand
GGGGGGGGGGTTGGTGACGGCACAGAAGAAAAATGGAGTCCATCATGTAAAGGCTGGAGGCTGGGTCGACTCAAAGAGATTTTCATGTCTGTTATCTGGCGGGAGACAAAGCAACTAATAGGGCTCAGACATTGCAGCCTGTGCCTCCAGAGACAGCTGATTCACTTACTTCTTCTCTTATTTGTGTGTCCTGTGTCCTGGATTTGGCTGAAAAGTGACTGTCACTGCAGGCTGATGTTGTGCATGTGTACAACATAAGCTTTATGATCTAGATCTGTGATAAGGATTGATTGATGTTGACCATTTGTCCATAAATACATAAAGATATATCGCATGGCATGTTCTTTTTATTTGTTCTGTGTTTACTCCGCAGGCAGTACATAAAGAACTATGTACATCATTTTGGTTGTAATGTATTTTGCAGTACGTTATTAGGAAATAACAAGCCATATTTTGTATTAAATTAGACAAGAAGTAGAAATAATATGTGATTTATTTGACAGTAAACAAACACAGCTATAACACTGACACCACTGCTACCATTTAAAAACAATATGTAAACCACGGCTACCAAGTAAAATGCCAGAGTGATAGAGACAGAGGAATATTTTGTTTATAGGTGATTACATAGACTTACTGTAATAGTCTACTGGCAAACAACAAGTGTGTAACACTGGGGAAATAGTACACTTTAGTTTACAGTACAGTTTTGTTGTAACGTTGTAGGAAATAATACACTTTTATTACATGGCTTTATTGAACACTCAGTTCTGATTGGTCAGTTACAGCATTCTAAGGTCTGTGATTTCTTTACAGCAGACCGTTGCTATGTATAACAGACCATTGTTGTGAAAAATAGACTGTTGCTATGGATACGGCTCTGATCATAGACTCTAGAGGAATAATAAAAATCATTGTTAAATCAATAATAACCATGTAACCAGCAGGATAATGATCAGTGAGCAGGTCATTATTGCGAAATAAACCATAAAGTCGTTTTCATTTTTTGTCACATAAATGTGTGCCAGTTATTTTTGTTTTTGTTTTTGTGGTAAGTAGCCATGTAATAAGCAGGATAGTGTCCACTCAGCAGGTCGTTATTGTGAAATAAACTCCTTCAGTATGATTCAAGACCCCTCAGCTTCACATCAGGTTCCTGCATAATCGTGTCGGAATTTATTTCAAAATGACGACCTACATGTACTCACTGTACGTTATCCTTTACATAAATTCTAATAATGGTCTAACAGTGGGAGATAATGCACTTTATTTTACAGTACAGTTCTGTTGCAATGTGTCAGTAATTACCCTCTAATAAAGTATAAAAACAGTGAGTAATAATACACTGTAGTTTACATTACAGTTCGGTTGTGATGCGTCCCTAATAACTCTCTAATAAAGTGTAATAACAGTCTAATAAAGGGAGAAATATTGTCTTATAAAGAAAGTAGTTTTCTGGTTTTTGACTTGTTATGTCTTATTAGTGTACTGTGAGGAGTAGGGTATAGCTGTCTTTGTTTACTGATTAATAAAGAACATATTATTTCTAGTTTTTAATACAAAATGCAGCGTGTTATGTCCTCTTAGTGTCCTGCAAAATAAATTGCAGCCATAATTTTCAGTATAAGACATTCTAATGCTATCATAGTCCATAGTACATATACGTATGTATACATATTACATTTCAAGTCCACTATAATCCATTAATTACCTTTAATTATTGCACTTCAGCAACTGCAGTTAATACTGCAGCATAATACTGCCCTTCCATAGCCTCCTTCCTCGCAGTCACAATCCTATTTAGCTTTGTGATGGACAAAGGTGCATTATTTTCAACCCGAGCCCGAGGATAGTCATTGCAGGTCCCAGCTGCAGCAGGGCCTCGAGGAGAGTGTGTGCTGGTGTGTGCTTGTGTGTGCCGGGGTGTGTGTGTGTGTGCGTGTGGACGAGAAGTCTCCTAACAATGTTTCTCGAAGCCTAAGGAGCTCCCAGTCACCAATCTGAGCTCTGACTGCGTGGCAGGATTTCAGTTGCCGGAGGATAACAAGCAGAACAATTTACAGTCTCTCTGTCATGGTATTACCCCGATGGCTTATGCTAGAAACAGGCCTGCCATTTGTGAACATGAAGGGAAAGAAAGAGGATGCCTTTAAAAGGCTTTTGCTCTTAAAAAGATTGTAATGCTGCATGACTGGATTTACTGATACCTTAATTATCTCAAACTATGAAATGCATTTTCATAAATTCTTTAAGCATGAAATGCATTTAGCTATACATGGTTCGCAAAGTTTGGCTTGTCAGACAGATGATAAATATATTTTCTTATTCAAGATAATATAATGGATTTGTTATCATTTATACTTAAAAAATCAAAACAGAATTTTCCCACTAGAGAAAGAACTCTAAACTGTGCTGATTTAATTGGTCGGCTAGCTGATGATTGATTTTGATAGCTGATTAGTTAAGTTATTTATAAGCAAATTTGAAACATGCAGTCATTCCAGCATCTCAAGTGTGAAGATTTGCGACCAGTGTGGAGGATTTTAAGATTTGGCATCTAGCAGTGTGTTTGCAGATTGCAAACACCTCGTGTCACCCTCGCCTTCTTAGCATGTAGGAGAACCCGTGGTGCCTGTGAAACTTGTGCAATATGCAAAAGGCTGCATCTAGAGCCATTGTTTGGTTTGTCCTTTCTGGACCACTGTAGAAACATGGTGGCACAGCATGGCGGCCTCTGTGGAAGAGGACCCACGACCTCTGTGGCTATAAAGAGCTCTTAGGTGACGAAAACACAAAGATTCTTATTTTCAGGTGATTATACACTGATGAGCCCATACTTTTATTATTATTATTATTATTATTATTATTTTATATTCCATTTTTGCTATATTCTGCAAATAATGCCCTGTAAATTGTACAGTTCCTAAAATTTTAATGTACAAAATTTTATCGGAAATATTTTCATCAGTAATGAAAATAATCATTAGCTCATAAAATCATAAGTTTTTGCCATATGACATTAGTACTTAAAGGTGCCTTCTGGAGTTTTTGTTGTTGTTGTTTTTGCAATGTGTTTATGTTTATAGTCAGTGTTTCTCACTATAACGCATCGTGTGTATCTTTAATACCTAACACATATAATGCATTTCCTTTCTCATAATATGTATGAAAAGCTGATCTTGTTTTCTTCTTGAATTGTTGACATTCTTTCTTTGTTGCTTGCAATCTTCTCTGCCTTTGTTGTTACCGTCTCCAGCTGTTGATTGGCAGGACTGTTTATCGTATTGGCCTTACACGAGATAAAAACAAAAACAACACCCACAGGGTACCTTAAAATTGTGACTAGGATGAAAGAAGTCACACAAATGACTCAGTAAAATCATCAATACTTCTTCAAAAATTATACCACCATGAAAGGGATTCAAGGACATTTACTATCATTATACAACACAGGGTTGTATAACAAAATTAGAGTTGTAGTTCCTTCATAATTCACACAAAATACAATATATATACAGATAATTCATTAACTTCAGAATTAAATAGGGTGAAAATATAAAATAAATACATATACGTATACACCCAGGAAATAATTCTGTAGTGCAAAAAAGTCAATGTTCTTCATTTAAATTTTAAAAAAGGATCCATATTTTAAGCAATCTTGACAGCAAAATGTACTTAACTATGAAAAAACAAAAGTACTTAATCAGTAATTAAAATGAATCATTCATGTCACCCCAGAGTTGCCTTGTTAGCAGCAACAATTAAAAAAACTACACCTTGAGTTTGAGCAGAGAAACGTTTTAATGTTGGTCTAACTGTGTCACATAGTTCACAGCTGGCTGATTAAATCTTTATCGGTGCATCTTTTTGTGCGCTGATTGTATGATTTATGCATATAGCACAACGCTCTGTAAACAGTACTAATTAAAGCTGTCAGATAAATACAGTGAAGTAAAAAAAAATACATTCCCTTTCTTTTCTTTTTTTTCAATCTTAACGACATACCAAAACATAAGTCGAAGTCAGAATAGAAGATAATACAAAACAAGACTTACACCAACATCCATTTATTCCGCATACATACAAGCTCAACATCTGTACATATTTATTGTATATTATTCAACAAAACCATCCTTCAGATTGTGACCAATAGTTTTGTCCTTAACAACCCACAAAATAAATGAAAAATAAGTAAATGAAACAAAACAAAACCTCAAATCAGGTTTGAGTACATAGACCACCTTTTTTCTTCTTTTCTTTATGCACACAATGCTTGTAATATTTCTCCCCATATGATTTCAAATTGAGTCAAATTATTCTTTTTCATGCCTATTGTCTCTTCCATCTTCAAATAATAACACATTTCAGTTTTCCAGTGCAGTAGTGTAAGTAGTTTATTGTAAGTATAAGTTTCTTTGATACAGTTGAAGAAAGAAATATACAAAATGATGGATTACAATTAAATTTTACACCCAATAGCTGTGAAAACCAATGTTCTATATCAAACCAAACCTTATGAATTTTGCTGCAGTCCCAAAATGTGTGAATCTGTTATTCCACATTTAAAATAGTTGCCTGATTTATTTCAATCATATTTATTCACCTTATCTCTTGTACAAAAGTTCTGTACATTATTTTTATTTTGTGCTAAATGCAAATTTTCATTGACTGTAGATTGCAGCAAAATGTTTACGGAATATGCTTTCTGCAGGAATCAGTAAACTTTATCTATTAACTTATTATCAGTGTGAATCAAATATAATTTCTTCTAAATTGCTCTGCTGTCCAAATGAATGTAAATCAAAAGTTTGAAATAAACTTTTAAGTTCCATATGAACAACTTCTATACCTCAATCCATCCATGTAGACCAGCTTAAAGGGATCGTTCACCCAAAAATGAAAATTCAGTCATTCTCTGCTCAACCTCATGCCAATTGAAGGCCAGATTTAGTTTTTTAGTCCACAAAACACTGCTGGAGTTTCACAGGAAAGCAGCGCTGAAGAATCTCCCAAATAATGGAAGTGAAACATAAAAGAAAAAAAAACAGAATAAAAACATAAAATTCCCAGTTTTTTTTTACGTTTGTAAACTGGTCACCATTCACTTCCACTGTTTTGGAGATTCTGCAACATTGTTTTCCTGAAACTCCAACAATGTTTTGCAGACTAACACGATAAACTCAACCCTCAAACAGCATGAGGGTGAGTATGACGGAATTTTCATCTTTGGGTGAACTATCACTTTAATGGTGAATTTTGACGATCTAATGATTAAAATATAAAATAGAATACAATATTTCTGTTTGAATTACAGCAACAAATAGACAACATCATTTTTCACAGGTATTTCTTAATTTTTGAATTAACAAAAACTGTGCCAGACAAATAAAATGAAAATGCTCTAATTACACAAAAAATCTAGTCACACTGGCTTTAACATTTTACTTTATTGCAGCACTTGAGTGCAGTCAAACTGTTGGGCAGTGACAGTGGTCATAAAAACTTAATGCTCTCTGCTGGGAGTAACTGGAACAAAATACTATACTGCACACTAGTTAGACTAACCACTGCCAAATGAGACGAGACAACCTGTGTGACTAAACTGTCCACATACTGTCATACAGAACAGAGCAAAACTGAGTCATTTAGACATAATTAAATATGAAAGCCAAATAAGGCACCCACAACCTTAAGACATGAGACTTAAGTTGTTTTTAGATGCCCTGAAGACATTTTTGCGACATTTACATGTTTCAGAAGAGAGCTGACGCCTGGGGGAGCCTTGTGGAACGCTACCTCAGCATGACAGCCATGGCAGTCGGTCCCCCAGCCTCCTCTTACCATGTTTATACAACACAGAGAACTGAGCCATCATCTTTTTTGGAGAGGCAGCAGAGGGCTTCATCTCGGGAGAGTTATCAGAAGCTGCAGTGCTTAGCCACCAATCTAGTGCTAAGGTCAAGGAGGTTGGAGAGGGCTGCTTGTGCGGAGAGCGTCTTTAATTTTATTAGCGGAGAAAAGGTGACGTCTCTGTAGGGAAATGAGAAGGATGACAGCTGTGGCACAGCCCTGGCTGGACACTTGGAGAAGGTCACGACGAGGTCGTCTCTCGCAGCTCGGGTGTGATCAAAGCATTATTTCATACTTGACACCTCAGAGACTGCCGGCTGCTGACACCTCGCACCTTCCCTTGCATCTTGCTTTGGTACGCTACATCGTAGGCTGGATCCCCAAGGCCCGAGGGCACAACGATAGCTGTGTGACAGTGTTTTAAAGGGCAGACGCGTCCCTGAGGAACAACTGTAAATCTTAGTACAAGAGATGGGCACGGAGGAGAACAGAGTCGGAGAGTGGCTGGATTTCTAAGTTTCATGGTGTTGCAGTTTAGAATCGATTGCTTGAAAGAGACCAAAAACTACTGAAAACAAGATCAAAAACACACACACAAACCTCCAGTCAATGAAACAACTTTGGGGCTAGTTAGTCAATTTTACTCTACCAAATATTACAAAAGACTGTAATATATCTTCAAGGCTTGATGTATGAATATTTCATTGGGATGGTACCTCTGTATCAAACCCCGAAGAGCAAGATATCAAACCATGGCAACAACTTTCTCAATTTCGCAGATTCTTCCTGCAAGCACATTCAGACAAGGACACTTCATACGCAATACAAAGGGAGGATCTGAGGTGTCTAACATCAACTAAAGCCAAACTACCTTCACCAAGTACGCCTTTAGCAGCCTACTTGTTCTTGAAACTTAAAGGAATGCTGCAAAAAGATACCAGCATCCAGCTTACTGCCTTAAAATGTGGTGGTCATAGCAGTGAATCATGGAGTCCCCCAGCAAAGTAGGGGGCTGTAAATGCAGACATAGGAAGAGGAAGTTTATGATATAACTAGGATGTTTCATATCTATGTGATGTTGCAAATGGTGAGCTGTGTTGTGGCCATTATGGTGCAGCTTTGGGGAGTTCTTGTTTTCAAGGCATCACATACAGAAGCTTTGTCAGTGCTGTAGGTACCCCTCTAGAGTTATTTCTGGAGGCGCCCTTCTACCATAATGTTTTAATGTGCTATCAAGGTCAGGTGACATAGTATAAAGAGCAAGAAAGACGACGTTTGGGGGAGGTGGGATGGATGAATGGGTCGGACAAACATCCAAGAGACCAGGGTTTGTGTCCTGCGTGAAACCAAAAGTCAACACTGATTTCTATTTAACTCTCTCCCCACCAGAGGTTGCGAACCAGCGTCAGCATTTTTGACAAAATTCACAGATTTTTCAACACCCACAGAATATTCAGTTTTATGAATATGTTAACATGGAGTGTATCAAAAGAAAAAAACAAATCCTCTAGTTTCAGGCACAAAAAAGCATTTTGTTCTAGCTTCATTCATTCTTTTTTATTTTCATAAGCTCTTGAATGTTGGTTGGTTTCTTCAGAAAATCCACTTTTCAGACAAAAAAACGGAGAACTGCTTTTGTGAAAGAGACACTTTGAAGCAGAATATTGACTTCATGTTTTTATTTATTTATTTTTTAAAAATCTCTTTAACAGTAGGTGTGTGTGTGTGTCCCGACCCCCCCGACCAATACACTGTCATAGAGAGGCCCGGGGGTGGCAGCGACAGCAATGTGAGCAGCCCTGCTGTATCATGACTGGGGACCACAGTGCGAGCAGGCCTGCTCTGTGCCCGGGTTCTATGCCCAGATTGCAGCTTTCTCTTACATGGTTGCGGCGTGACTTCCAGGCACTGCGGTGTGTGCAGCCTGGCCGTGCTTCGGCTGCTGTGGAGGTCCAGGGGCTTTAGTGTGAGCAGCCCCACTCTGTAGCTGGGCTCTGTAGCTGGATCATGATGCTTTCTGACCCGCGGTTCTGCAGCTGAGCACCATGTTTTCATGCCAGATAACACCATTTTCTTCATCTGCTGCTGAAGTCCAATGGTTTCCTTGGTCTTAGAGTTACAAATTTTTTGTCAGATGATGTATCACAGCGTCCCCTACCACCTCACAGTGAAAACAGCAATTGACAGAATATTTCGTCATTGGCGGGAAAACGTTAAGTTGTGAAACATACGTAAGTTACATTATGTCCGTTAAGTTACGTAAACCTACGAAACCAAGGTATGTATTTTAACCCTGACCATGATCTTTTCCTAAACCTATCCAAGTATTTTTTTTAGCTAAAGCTAATGAAGTTGCTTTGTTGCCTAAACCTAACCAAGCACTTTTTGTACTGAAACCTAACCAAGTAGTTTTATTAGCTAAATTCAAACAAGTTGCATTTTAGCAAAAGCGAAATTAAGTACTTTTGTTGCCTAAAGCTAACCAAGTAGTTTATGTTACAAGAACCTAGCCTAAAGTAGTTTTTGTGCCTTTATTTTGAAAGAATGCCTGGAAATTTATTTTTGTTAACTTGACTGCATAGCCCTGGCCAGGCAAAACTGACTCTAAAGGAGTACCTTTAGCCTCATAAGTTTAAGTGTAGTTCCACTGGCCAAGCTGCTTGATAAGTTGGGGGTAAGAACGTGTTGCAAAGGGACAATAGGTGTACTACACCAACAAACTTGCATTAGAATTACTGTGTAGTATTTTACAAGGATAAGAGTCTATGCTAGCAGCTCTGAGAGGCACAGCAAAACTTTGAGCTGAATGCTAATGTCAGCACTCTAGCATACTCACAATGACAGTGCTGATGTTAGTATTATTCATCCTCAGAGAACCATGAATGCCTGCGCCAAATTTCAAGGCAATGAATCCATTACTTGTTGAAATATTTCAGTCTAGACCGACAGACTTGTCCCCTCCATGGCTCTAAACGTATTATCCAGAGTGGAACCCTTGGATGAACACAGACTAAAGATTCCTAACACATCATCTGCAGTAACTGAGCCATAACTGAACGTCTACAGTTTTTTGCAGTGTTTCCAGAACTGTTGGCATTATTTTTGGCCAAAAATAACTGATTTTACCCATTTATTGTTGTTTATACTTTATTTTTACCTCCTTTCTTTTCCTCTTACACAAGAGGACCATGGGCTGACAAAATCAGAGCAAAGCAAAGCAAAAAAAATGATACATTCTGAGCATACAACAAAACCATTTCAAGTAGATTCCCAGTGGGGTGAAAAATGGTAGGCTATTTTTTCTGGCTTTGTTTGTTTGTTTTTGTTTGTTTGTTATAACCATGTTTTTTTAGATTACAGAGAGTATTGACTTGTTCTGTCATCTCATGCAGGGGCAGAACATGTATACACGTCAGTCGTCAGCTAGCTGTCGGCTATAGTCTTTGCGTTGTGTTCAGGTGCAGCTGATATAATGTATTTGATCAGCATGCCTCTGTCAATGCTACCTCTTTGAGGTCTGCTTGTTGCGTAAGGGCCCTAAGGCAGACAACACCCGTTTAGTACAATGGGAATATCAGTATTGTGTTTTTTGAATCTTAGTACAGATTGGCTGTGTTAGCTGTCTGCTTGTGAAATGCCTGCGGTGCTTCACAGATGCCGGGTACCTCGATGCTGTTTTCAGGGCAGACAGCTTGTCAAGATGAATGACAGCTGCTGTGTCGGGAATTAGACCATCTGAGGGGAAGGAGGGTGGGATTTACACCGCTCTCTCTGTCTCAAGACAAAAAGTCGCATATTGTAAATGTAAGGTCCCTTCAGCGAGACATAAAGCCTTCACAGATACCCAAACATGTTGCCAAATGATGGGTTTTAAAAAGTACTGTGGACTGACTTGACTTGAAGAGGCAGTATTTTCCCTGAAGGAGGATTTCATGCACTTTTCCAAAAAAGAGGGGGGAAAGTAACATAAATGGTCTGTTCAAAGCCAGAAAGAAGACTCATTTGTAAAGTCAAATCTTTGCCGTAGGCCATTTCGTCCCTCTTTGTGGCTCTTCAGCAGGGGGTCAGCACTGGAGATAGCTTTGCAATCAGCCACCATACTGAGCAATCACCAGTGTATCCATAAGGAGGGTTTCCATTTGAAATTATGTGAGCTTCATTTCAGACTAAATGGTAAAAAAGTAGGGCTTCTATTTTTTTTTTTTAAATCCACTTTCATTGTATTGTTGACTGTGAAAATCACAACTGAGACAGCATAATCAGAGAATTCAATGGGGCATTTTTGTCAGCATTTTTACCTTTTCAACCTTGTGACAAGAATGAATGAAAAACATCATTGCACAAGAAGCATAAAGGAAATATTCTGAGGATTCACAGTCATGATCAGTTAAAGTGCAATATGCAAGAAATAGGCTAAAAGAAGAAAAGCAGCTTCTCTCTGCATCAGCCCTGCGCTGTATTACCTCTGCAGCCCCTCGTAATGTCCTACTAGATTTCTTCAAATTTATCACAGAGGACCGGAAGAGTAATGGCGATGTAAGAAAACAAAGTCCACCAGGGACGTGTACTACATCATTCAGATTTAACACCGCCATCTGTTTCGGGGTGCCCAGGAACGGCAACATCAGTGCTTAAGACGAAGCATTTACAGAGATGACAGATGCTCCGGAGAGGCAGGGTCTTTACCTGTGTGGAAAACTAGGCCTGGAATCAGACGCCTGATGAAAGAGACACACTTATCTAATAGGTGTTGTGTTCGCCTCTCATGGTGCACGCCTGCGCTTTAGACAGATGTGGGGTTTTTGCTTTTTCTTGGCCAGTGAAGTTTGGGGAGACACAAACCAGCGGACGCCTTCTGCTAATGAATGTCAAATCAAAAGCTGACCTATTTAGAAAGTCAAAGCGCTTTCACACCTATGACAGGGCAATATCTCGAGTGAGATCTAACCACCCAAGGCACCTCATCTCAGGCTTGTGTTCAAGCTGCCAGATGTGCACTTCCGACAAGGCAGAGCTGTGATTTGGGATCAATGATGATAAATGTAGAATGTACGATGTTAAAGTTTCTCAAAGTTTTGTATTTTTTTTATTTCAGAGTTTTGGGTTCTCCTCTACCTTAAATATTTGCACTTGGCAACATTTCTTTTTTCTTTTCTTTTGAAGGAACCTGACATCTTCAAATGAGAAGGCGACTCATTTTTCATGTTACATATGCATGATGATACTGTTTTGGATACAAAGTAGGGTTGGGGGATGTGGCTTATGAATAATATCTCAATATTTTTAGACTATTCAGTGATATATGACATATATATCTCAATATGCACATTTTCTCTAAAATAACCTAATGTAAATTCTCAAATAGTGCAAATATATGACAATCTTATAGAATATAAAAATATAAATTAGCACAATATTAAACATCTACAGTAGTAAAATGCAGCATATACAAATGCAGCTGTAATATACAATAGTAAGACTGACAGGATGGGCTGGTTATATAAATCTGTATGATAAGATTTTTGATAAATAATCATCAGTACTGTGGGTATAATGACTGAGTGAATAATAGAACAGCTAGAACAGTCTGGTGAGTTCAAATACATCACTTTACTGCAATGCAGCATTTAACACTTATATTATGATATCAATATAATATTGATACTTTACCCAGTCCTAATAGAAAGTATTTCAGGTTGAATGTTATTGTGATACTGTATTACAACTAGGGCTGGGAATCGTTACTAGATATCTTTAAGGTATCAACTGAAATAATCCAGTACCAAGTTGTATCAAAATTTCTCCAGTCAAATGATACCTGCATTCAATCCTTTTTGTACCCAGATCCAGAAAGAGATGATTATTTGTGTGGTTTGGCTCGCGGCCAATCACCACAAGAATTCTTTGATTTAATGCAGGTGATTGGCCCACTGCTACAACAGCTGTAACCCATACAGTCTGTGGTGTGGTGACACTGAGCGTGGTGTATTTGATGGAATTGGTATTTCAGCGTGCTGGGATGCACTACAGTAAGGGCCTGTGGCATTGATAAAAATAAATGCCTAAAATGCTGAAAGATTGTTTAAATTATTCCACCATTGGTATCAAATGAAGTAGGACAAAAAGTTATCAAATGAAGCACTCTACTAGTATCTGCATAACTTTAAGTGTACTGGGACAAGGTACAAGGTAGACTGATTTATCATTATACAACACAGGGTTGTAGAGCGAGATTCTTTTGAGGTTCCCTTTTTTGCTCATAAAAGCAATATTAAAACTATGTACAGTAGATTGGCTATTTTGTATGGAGGGGAGGAGTGCTGCTGAGGATAATTTAAGCAGTCTCGCAGCCTGAGGGAGGAAGCTGCTCGGTGGTCTGGTGGTATGGTAGTGGATACTTCTGTATCTCTTGCCAGCCAGCAGCAGGGTGAATTATTGGTACTGGTATTGATATTGTATAAATGATACCCTGTCCTAATTACAACACATATTCATCCAGACTTTATATTCTTGCTTTTTGCCAGTTTCTAAAAGTCAGCAATAAAAAAACACTTATATACACTGCTAAAATTGAGCTAAACAATACAGCTAAATTCTGTCACTTAACGTTAGCATACTTGCTGTCTTGCCAGTTTGTTACAAGATAGCTTGTAGCAACATGACATGTAACAACATATATCAGACTTGTGTTAAACTTTTAAGCAGAAATTTTACTTCTACTGTACTAACAATCTGAGTAACGACTTAAATGGCCCAAAAATTGGGGATGTATGACAAATATCAAGGCAGATAATGTGAAATTAGTTATTTTCCTGATAATGAAATTATAGACAATGAATATTGACAGATTATCTCAAAACATTTCATTAGAATTTTTAGTCATAATGCCTCATTAAAGTCAAAGTTTATTTGTTCAGTTTTTTTATGTACTTTATTAGGAAAAAAAAACAAAGGAAAATCTGAAGCCTCAGAACTGTTCTTTTTTGTTGAAACAGTGATATCAGTCAGATTTGGTTCAGTCAGACCTATGAAATATTAAATCATTCCTCTTGGTTCACTACATCTTAGCCTTTCTAACCCTCAGGTGTGCGTAAAATACATATGAACTTCTTTTTCACATACAAAAATGTGAAATTATTTGTTGTCTTATTGTATTGGCCATAAGAAGCAAGTAATTATCATTTATCAATTGCAGCTGAAGAAGGTCAGTATGTTATGTGTTTGTCTTGTGCTTTACACTAAAAATCTTTACTATGTACATTCATAAAAAAGAAAAGGCCAGCTTCAGTTAGAGCACTTAAATTCCAGAGCCATACATTTCAGAGTGCTGATTGATGTCGAATGTGCTGTCGGGCAGCAGAGGCCGTGAAACTTTTGACGACACAAAGAAGCAGAATTTTCCCGGAATCTTTGACCTTCAGGATGCATCTCAGGACTCTCCGCTCTCTGTAATTGAGAAGAGAAAGTAACTACGGAGAGAAGTTGTGTAGCAATATTGATAAAATGTCACCTCAGAAATTAGAGGCCCCTAACAGCTTTTGTTGCACTCTTCTCCTTTGTGCAGAGAGCAGCTTTCAGCACAGCAGACTACTATCATTGGTCCTCTCTGCCTTTAGCAACAGTTTTTGTATTTTTTGTTGTTGTTTTTTTTTTTTACAGTTTTTTTTTTGTGAGATAAACAGTAAAAATAAATGAGGGGAGAGAAAGCTGACAGCCTACAGCATGTAAGCAAGCCTAAATTGTGTTAGCATTGCTGTGCAGCATCCTGGTTTGTGTTATTTGGATGTTGTTGAATCTGACACAGAGCCGGACAGGAAAGCCCACCATTACCCAGCATGTCACATACTTCCCTATATGTCTGCAAGCACCTGTGAATTGTGACAAATTGATTTTCTGACATTCATAAAATTGATGTTTATTTTGAAGGCCACCTCTCTGGAATGCACCCCTGCATTTTAGCATAATGTGAAATCTAATTATTTAGCATCCTGTCAGGTCTTGTCTCAGGGTACACAACGTGATGAGCCAAAACATGCATTCACTTGTTACGTGTCTCTCTGTCTCCCCGATCCTCTCCCTCCCTCTGTCTCTGTCGGCCAATGAGGGGTGTCAAGGATATTGCAGTGACTTGACATCTGTGGCAGATGCATGGTGGCACCTCCGCCGCGAGGGCTGACTGGAAACCTCGCGCTCGGAGCAGCAGCAGCAGCTGGCCTCGCTCCTCGCAGGGAGACTGTATTAGCGCAGGGGAAAAGCCTTGTTTGCTTCTGCTGGCTTGGCATTGTTTGTAGTTGAATTATGAACTGTGTAAAATTTATGCTAAGCCTGACTTAAGGCACAGGCCTCTGCAGGGAGCCGTCTCATGTCTCATTGAGCCGCTGTAGTGCTCTTAAAACGAATCCTCCCACTGTCCTCAATTGGTCGTGTCGTCTTGTTCACCCTCACCAAGAAATTGTTGCAGGAAACAATGCGGCAATCAATCAGTTTGTTATGTAGCTGCTGAGAAGAATTATCACTTGCAGGGAGGATGCCAAAGTAAAGATCAGTTCACACAAAATACACAACAACACACACTTTATTGGTGTTAAGCAATGTAAGACATTTTACAGTTGCATTGTCCAGGTATTGATACTTGTGTTTTTGAGCTTTCTCCCTCCAACCCGATATAAAAGCGGTGAAAATTGTTTTGTTTGTGCTGATAGAACAATTATATTTTCAAAGAATTCAAAGCAAAGTTTGTCTCCATTACTAACCCTGATCCACAGAATATGGAACAACTTTCTTCTGAAGAAAAAGTCTCTGTGAAAACCGTTGGCGGTTTTCAGCAGGGACACTGATTCTGAAAAGACACATTACAGTAGAATTTTTTAAATGTAATTATTCAGTGCTGGCAGCACTATAATCAAAATTGCATTTACTTAAATTCTACTATGCTGCGTTCAGACTATATGATATTTTTGTCTGTTGCCATGGTCACTGTGTCAGATTAGGCAATTATAGAGTCGTACATTTTTGTCTTGGCTAAGAGATGTGACAGATGACACGTTGCTCTCAGACTCATCATCACTTGCCTCCGTGATGTCACCGGGAAGAAGGTGCTACAGGGAGTGACTTCTGGGAACGACTGTGTAAAGAATGGTGTTGTGTATGATAGTAGCTGTCTCTGTTCTGAAAAGCCAAAAAAAGATGGAAAAGACAACAGTAATTTTTCCACAGTTCCCCCTCACAGCACCAGCAACATTGTTCCTCTGGAGTTCTGCCATGGTTATAGTAGTGTATATAAGACCGTTCTGTGCTCCTGTCACCCAAAACGTGGAATTTGTCATGGAGGGCAAAAAAATCCTAACATGCTAATCTTTTCATTGAGATGCCATGAGGCATGCTAGATGCTGCATTGGTTATTGTCCACTGTGACACTCTAACATGGGATAAAACTATCATTTGTTCGCTTTTTTTGTTAGCTGATAGCATGTAGTCTGAACATGGAATTAGCATGAAGTCGTGGCAGAAATCCCAGAGGAGGACATCTCAAAAACTGAGAAAATAAAACCAAAACTCTACATGCAGAAAAAAAAAAGTTTTTGGTGAACCAAAGTTGAAAAGTGGTTGTTTTATTTAATTTTGCTAGTATGAATAAAATTATAGCCAAATATTTAATTAATAGCAGAGTGAATAAGTTGATTTCTTTTTTTTTTTTCACAAAAAGGGAATGAATCATTTTGATGGCCCGTTATTTCTGTAACCCCAATAGTCTGAAGGGTGTCCTAGTAGACTGAAAAAGCAGCGGAAATTGTCTAACAGCCTGTTATCCTGAAAACGCCCGATCCACTGCTCTGCAGTTTTACCTCAGTTGATGTACACCCGAGTCATTAGAGGGGCTAAGGTTTTTATCAAGTGCAGTGAGTGTATTTTTGGAAATGGGCCTGCACTGGGTTTTGTTTTCAGAATAATGGGCTGTTGGAAAAATGGGCTTTCCGTCCATTGGGACATTTTTCTGACTGCTGGGGTTTCAAAAAAATGGGTCGTTGGGACAATCGCATGGCACTGCCAAACCTGCAAACTAGCTAGGCAACAGCTATGCTAACATGGTCTAGGCTAACTGACAGTTTAGTTTCATCATTCAGCAAAATAGCAGCATTTAGTGTGATGTTAACAGGTCTTTTAGCAGGGTTATTGGTGACTTTTTAGAATTGGAATTGGAAAGTTCATGTCAAACAGAGAGTACAAAATGTTAAGTGTGCTTATCACAAAATCTTTTACTTTATTAACCTTTTGTTTCTTCATACAAACTTATATGGTAACCCTTTTGCCAACATGAAGGGGCACTAGTAGTACAAATGAGTGTAATAAAAGGAAACACTGAGAGGTACATCTTCAGTTTGTCAGTGAATGTACTGGAATATGCAAAGATCGTAACTTATAATCATAACTTCATCACTGTGGAGCTATTCTTCATGATGTAGATACTGCTCAGTGAAAATAGCAGACAGAATTTGTAAAGAAAATTGATTTCCTGAAGTGCTGCAAACTGTGGTGTAATTTGATAGATGAGTGGAGTGTCTCAACCTCTCAGCCCTCAGTTTGGCTTTTTAAGATCGCACCGCAAAAAGCTACTCCATTACAGTAACTGGAGTCAAATGTAATCCGTTACTTCCACCGCGGCGTGTCATTACTGTCACCTCTTTGCCCTCGGCAGTCGGGCGGTGTTGATGTGGCGTGTTGGGGTTTTGGATGGCGCCTTCAGCTTCTCTAATCCGGAGAGCAGAGAGGTGCTGCTGTCGCTGACAGACTGACTGACAGGCAGGCAGAGAGGACCCAGCTGTGATGGCTGGTGTCGGCTCAGTGGCAGCCTTATGATGAATTGCCTCTCTTGAATGATAGCGCTGTTACTGAATGATACTGACGCAGGATTGTTCTGTCAGCATCTCACCGGCGACCGCAAATAAAGAAATAAATAAATAAGCGAGAAATGAAGCGCTATGCAACTTGCCTCCCCATCTTTTTATTTTTCATTAAAGTTGCCACCTCTCATAGATCTCCATATGCAGTGATATGGAACTGGAAGTTTGTGCAGAAATGCGGTGGAGGAAATTGCCTTGTACAACCACAAATGTGGCCGAACTTTTGAGTGATTGAAAGCTCCTCTCGGTTGTTTTTTTTTTTACTTTTATGTAAAGCAGAGTATATTTTTAAAAAAGCTCCTCCTGTGTGTTTTTCTTTATTGTCACTGCATAAATTATATGTGATTGCATCATGATTAATATGACTTTGATGTTCTGCAATTATACTGAAAGAAAGTTACATTCCATTTCTTTCTTGATAGCTGCAATTTCCATGTCTTATTTTCTCATGTGTCATATTTATTCACACATTCTGATGTTCACCTCACTGTTCTGTGTGTTTACAGCTCAGATGACTACTATGAATATGGACACAGCGGAGAATCATATGATTCATATGGTGAGTTGCTGACCTCTCTTCCTTCAGTGTATCTTGTGTCAATTGTCAGAATATCAATTTCTAGTTCCTGCCTCTGCAACACCGTCTTCACCTCAGTTGCCATAGCATCTGGGTAATTGTGGGCTGTGATAAAGACATTCAAAATAAACCTGCTGATTTACTGGGATCTGCAGCTCCTCAAAAAGTTTAAAATCCAACAAGCTGACATTTAGTTCTTAAAATGTCTTAAAGCTATAATATGTAACATTTCCATATATATATATTAGATGTTCTTCTGTTATTACAAAAGTTTTCAACTATGTTCAAACACAGTCTGTAATCTCTTCAAGTTAATAGCACATTTCCTGTTCACTGTTGTTAGCTTGTTGCTATAGCTTCCAGGAAAACACGAGATATGTCGGATACGTCAGAGAGTGAGGAAGGAGGTTGAAGTGAAAGAAACTTTAATCTTACCTCGTCCGTGAACATGCTTTTTGCCTGAGTCAAGTCAGATCGATTTTTTATCTGCAATTTTATCTGCAAACCGTGAAGGAAACAACTCCCATGATCCCACGCTACCTTATGACAGCATCAAATTACGTCTTTTGTTGTTGTTTTAATGTGACGATTTTGACAGATCTTCTATTGAAATGTACTGAATTATGAAATTATGAATTTATGAAGTTCCATTAACTTCAATCTCACTTTTAAATATGTTTTTAGGAAAAATTGTTATTGATCGTGCTTTAACAGCTACAAACAAAGCCATGATGGAATCAATAAGCACTAATGCAAACTGTGTAATCCGGTCAGAATCTCCTCTGATCAACAACGTAGCTCCTTCTAGAGGTAATGAGTTAAAATTGTTTCTGTTAATGTTACATTCATCTGATATGGGTCAGTCCAATTTCAGAGAAATCAGGCTCTAGAGCGGGGCAATTAGTGCTGGGTGGAAGCCTGTTGAAAATAACAGATTCACATCAAGAGCGTGTATAAAGTCCAGCCCCAGCATGACCCATTCTGCACTAACAATGTTTACTCCTCCGACATTAAAGGCAAACTACACACGATTTTCCCCAAAAACAATGCATCTGGTACAAAAATAATCCCTCTCGATCGTGGCCCATGACCCATCAAATGTGTGTATGTGTGTGTCAGAGACCACAGAGACAACCCTATCTCATTATGTTGC
>JAJHUR010094576.1:0-31601 GCA_027495735.1 Lutjanus campechanus | reverse complement strand
ACGAATAGCCATGGGTCTCTTTTTACTGACAAAATATTTAATACATGAATAAAGCAACTAACAACAAATCTAGTGAGTTATTCAGACCATCAGGGGGAAAGTGAGGAATTTGCACAACTCTGAATGCTGTATTCTTAGTCAGTGCCCCTCTGGCAGCAGCAAAGCTTCTCACTCTGTTTCTCTGTCACTCTAATTTTTGCAACAACAGGCAACAGAAGAACAGGCGGACAACACATGAGAACAAGGCAGGATGGTCGAGAACACAGCTGTAGCAGACTTTGTAGTGATGAAACCAATTAACCCGGTTTGTTTCATTCACTCACCATGAGCAAACCCCTGTCCCATCGCTGTAGCTCCAGCTGGGACATGTTTATTGTCCCCACCAATCGTGGCATGAAATATCCGCGCTTTGCTATCATGAAGGTGATACTCTATAAAGTATATAGGCAACAATGTTATAGCATTGAGTATTTACAGTTTGAAAAATATCATAGATCCAACATGAAACTGACAAAGGGGCAGGACTGAGAGAAAAAGACGCAATTACAAAGCCACCTGCTACTTCAGCACCACGGACAGCTCCATGGATTTATCAGTGCCCAGCACAGTTGGACTTCTGACATTTCAGAGCTATAGTCGGGGCCAGAGATCCAACCTGACTGCTAGATGCCACTAAATCCTGCATACTGGTCCTTTAAATAAATAATAAAATATATATTACCTTAAAGCGATAGCTCACCCAACAATGAGGATTCACTCAATATCTACTCACCCCGGTGCTGATGTGAGGATAGGTAAAGATCTCCAGTTCACAAAACACTCCCAAAGTTTCAGTGGAAAACAGCATTGCAGCCAAATCCAGTACAGTTGAAGTGAATGGTGACCAATTTTAAAATGTAAAATAGAACACAAAAAACCCCACAACATGTCTCCATCCTGCTTGTGTGGTGAAATTCAAGTGTCAGTAAGCTGCAACATTAAAATTTGACCCAAAAAGACGCCATTTACACCATGTTTTTAGCCAAAATGTCAACTGTAGCCTCTCAGACCAGAGCTGTCTCCATGTTCGCAAGCACAGGCCTGAGGCGGGTACACAAGCTCTCGCCCAAGCAGCACGACACGAGATATACAAGATCTCACAATACCTTCACACCTGTGTTTACATGCTACCAAAAGAGAGAGATCTGCTCGGAAATAGTGACTTGTTACGTGTACAGTTGACTTTGCAAGCTTTCAACAAAGAAGAAAATGTCAGAGGACTTCGACATAGAAGAGGAACATAATTTCTTTGCTCAGCCATATTTGTTTGAGCCGGAATATCCGGACGAGGAACTGAGACAGATGGACGAGGCAGCCGCAGCTCAAACAGACCCACATGCAGCCGCGGACTACAGAGCGAGAGCAATGGAGACCTGGTGGTGTAGTTGTACAAAATCCTTTTCAGATTGAGAAAAGCCCAAATTGTGTCCCCGCTTCAGGCGTGTGCATATGGCTCCGGTCTGAGAGGCTACAGTTGACATTTAGGCTAAAAACATGGTGTAAATGGCGTCTTTTTGGGTCAAATTTTAATGTCGCAGCTTACTGACACTTGGATTACACCACACGAGCAGGATGGAGACATTTTGTGTTCTATTTTTACATTTTAAAACTGGTCACCATTCACTTCAATTGAACTGGATTGCTTTAATTACTATTGCTTTAATGAATAAGAACAAAATGAATAAGAAAGCCTGGTCCAATTGGAAAAAAATGAAAAAAGAAGTTGATTTTACTTAATAACCAGGCTTCACTGGAATAAAATGTAAAAACCTGGACAGACTGTCACTTTTTATTTAGTTTAATTTGAAGACACAGGTACAAATGGATCCATTGCCACGGTTAATTTGTTCCTTGATTTTCAACACTCTGCATACTTAAAACTTATATAAACTTAAATTGAAATGTCCACAAGTCAATAATTTGGTTCAGAGGTTTTCAAATTCTGACGCACGCCTTCCCAGGGGTCGCTGGAAAGCTGATGAGAGGCTCTGAGTGAGAGCTGTGAGGCCAAGGCAATTAAAATGCTTAAACCCTTAGCTACCGACTGCTACAATTAGTGTAAAAAAAATCACATCACTGAGTCAAATCTGAACACATAGATATGATAGACATATTTTTAGATTCAGCATGACTTACACTTTTATTATGGCCGATGTCCAGCAAGAAGAAATGTCTATAAATCCACTCAGAACTTGAGACTCATCAGGTTCTTCAGTTTTCTTCATGATCAAAGTAATCTAGTGAGACTTCTCTTTACATATCTGGGTAACTAAAACTTCTCAAGCTAAATGGCCAAGGACACATTTCAACATCTTTTTTGAAGACACTTTCTGATTTTTTCTGGATTATTCAGAATGAACCAGATGATTCTGAGCAGCAAAGTCTGCTCATCCCCTTTAAGTTTCATTTTGTTCTTCCCCATTCTTTGTCAGTGAAGAAGTGTTTGGACTTCATTACAGCTTCAGCGAGGTCTCCGCGGATCATTTTAGCCCTGAGCTCCAGCCGCTGATGCTAGGGAAATGTTAATTACCTTGCCAGCCACATTCAACATTCAGACTCTCCTCGCACACACACAGACACACTTGTAAGGCTGGTGTCTATGCCTCTGCACTTCCTCCTTCCTGCTCTGTGACTGTGGATTTTGGAGAAAGTGATATACCAACCAGAGACAGCATAGCTCATCCCACAGGCACAAAATGTTCTAGAAACTTCCGCACAGTCTCTCATCATGCCTTCTGTTAGAGGAATGTGGCAATGTTCAGATGGTAAAATAGAAGCTACGTAATATTTTGGGATGCTGGCCAATTAGGTAAAAGCTGCCACAGTAGAATTAGCAGATATTAACACTATCGGCTTTATGTATTATGGTAACTGTTATGTCAAAGCTACTGTATGTCACATGTCTTTCTCAGTTTTTCAGTCAGAGGATGAGCACTGCCAGCTTCGCCAAACAGCCGGTTAAAAATGCGAGGAGCTGCACCAGCCTGTCAAGGATGCTGCTAACAGAGACAGACACCAGGACCCTCGGCTCATTGGTTCGAAGGTGAGGCTTAACCAACCGAGTGTGAGAGAAAGACCATCTCTGAGGCTTTTGGGAGGGGGGGTTGAACTGGACTAAACCCAGCTGCAACGAGTGCACTGATGCCATGATGAAGGACAGCATCCCAGACTGATTATCATAAGATATGATTGGCTGCCACAAAGAAGAGATACACACATTTTTTTCTATTTTATTTTAAGTTATCTATCTGTATATATATGTTCTATAAATTTCTTGAAATCACAGTTCTACTGTCTATGCACAGTTATCCATTACTTTTTAATTTCTAATTTGCTTCTGCACTATTTTCCATGCCAAGAAAGGCAAAGTAGGATCAGTGTTTTTTGTAGATTTAACCCTTGTTAGGGACTAAGAGATCTATCACAAATGGACAACTCTAAGGTGTGAACCCAAGATGTATTGAGGACGCATTCATTTCCAATCCTTGTGGACTTGTTGAGTGAGGAGAAAACTTAAACATTGTGAAACGGCTACGGAAAATTAAAAAAAAAAATATTGTTATTATAGTGCTATAAAACCCAAAACTTTGGACTTGACTTTAGATCAGCGGTTTTCAATCTTTTTCAGTTTTGACCCGTGAGAAAAATCAGGTTGGTGTTTGCAACATGTTTTATGCTGGTATCATTGTCCACCTAGCATATTAGCATGCTAACAGTAAACACAAAGTGGAAGTTGATGGTAATTCCATTCCCAGATCTTGATTTTTAGTCCCAAAGCAACACTTTCCACACATAAACAGAAAACGGTATGTGCGACCATTTTACAAGAATGGCGCAGCAGATGGGGAACACTACAGTGGTGTAAGAAGAGCAGCATCAGCAAACTGCTTTTCTGTTGCACACACAGTCTGCATGTTGGTTGTGTGAATTACAGAATAGCAATGCTAACCTATACAGTAGAGGTAGTGTAAAACACACAAATTAATTTTTCATCTGTTTTATGTCTAATACATAAAAGATGTAGCTGTTAGCGTTTAAATTGTCACTAAATTGAGTGAGAGAGGCTTCAAAACTCAGAACCTTGTCCTTGGATTTGACTTTAGACCAGTGGTTTTCAATCTTTTTGAGTTTTGACCCCTGAGAAATATCAGGTTGGTATTCACAACCCTTTTTGTGCTGGTTTAGTTTTGAGACACACCTTCTTCAAACTTTATTGAACAACTTGTACTTAGAGTTGTAACTAGGAAGTTGTCATATAGTAGTAGTATATAAAGTGTTTTACTTCTGCCATGAAGTTTTGTTTTGAAGTTTCCAGTCCTAGATTCTGTCCACTGAGTTCTAAATATAAATGCTAACTGGTGGGTAGAATTAAATGTAGTGATCCCTACTTCTTATGAATCTGAAAGTGGCTCAATTCAAAACAGAATCCTGAAGCCTGAGAAACTGGTCACAAAAGAGGAGGAGAGATGAACTTTCTACAAACTGAACACAGAGAACAGCAGCTGTAGATCTGTGGATCAAAGCTGTGCTGCACGGCGGTAAGACGCACAATGACTGGTGTTATTTCCTGCTCTCCGCTGAGAGCAAAGGACTCAAGTCCCCATCAACACACAAACCCCAAAAATGACAGCAAAATTGAAGGCTGGCAGAGAATGAGAGAAAAAACAGGCAAGTGTTGCTGGAACGTGACATCATTGGACACTGAAACCACTGAAACCAGACAGATGTAGTTCTTTTTAAGGTTAAGGCATCTATTTTTCAGGACAGGGTGACCAAAAAAAACCCCTCCTCCTTAATGAAAACTCTGGGGTGCACATGTGTACTGCATATTGTGCTCATGTCTGTCTCATAGAACAGAAACTTCTACATAGTCTAGAGTTTCTTAATAAAGTATGACTGTTGTATGAACATTAATCTGCAGGTTATAACTTTAGAAAATCACTTCTTTTCCTGTGTGAAGCACACAGCTCATTAGCACACAGTATGTAGCAGTCAGGTAGCAAGTGGTAAAAGACTAATGAGATACATTAGCTACTATCAGCACTTGAAAGTTCACAATATTCCGCTTAAATTGCCCATTATGTTGCTTCCCAATTACATTTTTCCCACCCTGCTTGAAAACATAATATGCAGTAGGCCTATACCTTATAAGTACTACTGTACATCACACAGTGACTGACTGTAGCCTGTATACATGGACTGCCGAAATGAGGTCGAAGGGGTTAAATTCTTATATTCAGCATTCAAACGGCTAATCAGAACATTATGTGTCACATTTCCATTTTTATTTACTGGCATTGTCCAGTCAAATGACAATGCTTGTTGATGTTTAGCCTGTATGTTGTTTATAATGTTCACCTAGCATGTTAGCATGCTGAATTCCACTCCATTATCCTGAGTTTTAGTCCAAAGGCGACACTTTCCACACACTTGCAAACAAGATGGTGGAAAATGGTGTGTGCAACCATTTTACCAGAGTAGGGCAGAGGATAGGGAATACACTGCAGTGGTATAAGAGATGTGAAAAATCAGCAAGCTGCTTGTTTGTTGCATGTACAATCTGCACAGTCACCGATTTGTGATGGTGCACAGAGCCTGGGCAGATCACAAAATTTACATGACTTTACAATTTGCACCGATGGAGCAAGCATGACCTGGGCTTAAGACAGCAAAGACAGCAGGAGATGCAGGTGGAAGCACACTGGAAATACTAGTTGAACAAGCTAACCCAGACATCAATTTCTCCTTTACTGTTTCATGGACTATAGATATGCTCTGTGCTATGCTCGTCTGTGTTGAGAAGAAAACCAAATTTTTGACAGTTGAAAGATGTTGCTGTGTGACCTATGAAAGCAGCATAAATATAATGTTAGCAAACATTGAAAGCTAATGATATATGATGATTGATGTACATTAGCTAGCTGGTCACACACCCTTACATAGCCAAACACGTTTCTCCAGAGCACTCGGTGCTGGAGAAAGATCTATACAGGACAAATGTCCTGCCTTGTTTGCATTTCTTTAAACCAATCACAATCGTCTTGGGTGGTGCTAAGCCCAGTATGCAGCAACAATGCTGCTGCAAAATAGTGTTGAGGGGGAAACAAGGGTGTCAGGCTCTGGCATAAAAATGACTGCATCACTGCAAAGGAAAAGGTAGCAGCTGTTAACTTGTTTCCATGTGTATTATTATCATCCCAGGCGCTAATTTGCCGGTTGCATCGGTCGCATGAAATCGTGTATAGTGGATGCTGTGATGCTGCTTGAAACAAGCGACCAATGGCAAGGGTCATACCAGCAGTGTGCTTCCAGTGAGTCAGACTAGCTCGCATTTTCAACAAGTTAGCCTATGATTTATTTATTCAGTCATCTATAACAGGTCCCCCAGCACCATCTTAAAAATTTTGCTTTCTTTTCAATTTAGACAAGCTGAGCACATAGCACATGTAGGCCTAATTACAGGAAACAGGAAAGGAAAAAGTTGACTGAAGTTCTGTCAGACTTTCTGTCATTGTTATGATAGTTTATTTTGAAAATTGACAGAACAAGGTTCTCCTCGAATCCCCATCTAATATAGAAGTTGCCTGAAAAAATATGATGTGACAACGCCAGCGACTTTTTGAAAAAAAAAAAAAAAAAGAAAAGAAAAGAAGAGAGATTTTCAATTAGAAGAACTCGGAGCAGCCCCAAAAAAAGGAGGCTCAATCTGAGATAAGATGCTGGGCACAGCGCCTTTTCTCTGGGCAGCCGCATAATGCCACATCTGCACGCTGGGAAAAACTGACAAACAAATGTGAGAAAACTGAGAAACCGAAAAAAGAAAAATGCTGTGTGGACACAGGCCCTTGAAGTGTGCATGTGCAGCTGGTGTGTCTCTTGGCCGGCATGCACACACCACACATGACCTTCCGCCACCATCTGTCCTTGTCACCTCCTCATTGGCTCGAGTTGCCCTTTGACCCCGAGCAGGAAATATGGCTTCCCCAGATCCCCGCTCTTAGATGAGGCCAAACTGATGGCCACACACTCATTGTCCTCTGCAGTCAATCACGGGCCGTGAGCGCCGCTCACTTCAGGGGAATTCGCCACACAAGTCCAGCAGTGACCACATCCTCATAAGTCATCCTCTTCCCTGTAATTCCGTAGCGGGAAAAATGGCGGATTTATTGCTGCTGTGTGTCTGATAAGAAATTAATGAGGGTGATAAAGTAACTGTGGGGCTCCGTACTTCCTGAGTGATCAAAGCAGCGTCAGATGACTGATCTGGTGAGTCAGAGGGAGCCTTCATCCTCACTGTGTAGCACACTCAGCGTTTCCCTGGATCTGACAGCGGTGTGCTTGCATTTTGGGGGGGGGATTTGTCTCATTAAAACAGTGCCGTGGAGGAGTCAGAGCTGATAACAAAGGACTCACACATACATCCTTACATCCATACTTTATAACAATCTTCATGCTACAGTCAGCCAAGTCATTTCTATTCTAATGCAGGTTTAACTTTGTTTAATGTAACAACAGAAATGCAAAAAAATACGCCATGCATCTGCCGCAAGAGCTCAGGTTCCACATGTTTCGACAATGTGGCACCCAGTCCTCTGCATCCTGTGATGAGTGCTGCAGTCTTGGCGGTGCGGTGGGCGTGGACGCCTGCTGTCCACATGTTTTATGACTCCAGCTGACGGTAACTGTAAACACACGGCGCTGCTGGTTTTATGGCATCAGAGCGAGAGTTGAAATAAGAACCCGTGGTTTTTAGTTACAGTCTAATTTCAAAGTTGTCTTATCTTGAGCTCATGAATAAAATCAGTGAGACTCTTCAAAATCTGCACCGTTGACAAGACAAATCTGTCCCTGGTTGACAATGATATGTTGGTACAAAATGAGCCGTTTCCTCGAAAATGTTCCCACAGTACGCTGTCAGTTACTGGATTACATCAGGTGGAATAAGTTTTTGGTTTCGTGACTGTTCCTGCAATCAACTTATCGCTCAAAGAGACCAAATGTAGTAGTCTCTCTTTCCATAATTTTTGTCTGTTGTAGTCTGTTGCACCAAGTTTACTTAAATATTTTTATTTTTCGAAAAAGACTCAGCCATTTCCTACATCAGCTGGTCACTGTAGCAACAGTTACTCATACAGCAGTACATAGTGCTTTTCTGGGGACTATTTTCAGATGCGGATCAATACACTTTAGTAGGTATTTCAGGCGTACACACATAGAATGTGAGGTAAATTTTAGATGCAGCACAACTACATATCAATTCAACAGAGGGTGCAAATACACAAATTTGCCAGGACCATGCAAACTGAGCCAAGGCCCCAGGATGATGTGCTTTTTTCTGTTACTTCATAAATTTACCGAGATGACAGGGGAAGAGGAGTAAGACTAAAAGAACAGGAAGACTGGTGAATTTTGAAATCGGTCAGAGGCTGAGCTGTCAGACGCACAAAAACACGCACAGTAGTGGTGTAACAGAACATAATTGACCCATGATCCGTGCAGATCACCCCCCCACAGTTCAGCACGCATGCAAACCGTGGAATAAATTTAACCATTACAGTGTGAAATACTCTTTTACTGCAGCTGTTACTTTTTAAAGTAGGCTAATAAATACTTAAATCTCAATGCAGAGTTGAAGTGAAAAGACAAGACAGATGTGCACTGTGTGAAATCCAATATTTTGGGTGTTTTCAGCGGGAAAATGCATTACACATCCCCCCATAGCAATCAGAAAAAGGAACTGCTGAGGCTGTGCCTGACACTTTATGTAATTTTTTAAACTTTTACTCCCCAGACCTTAATACATACCTGTACTTTCTGCTCCTTCCATTTTCAAAGCAGACTTGTTACTTTAGTTTTCATGCATCTGAGTGGAATTGTTGATTAGTTTTATTTTGTGTCATTGCGCCCCACGTTCCCAACATCAAGACTGATTTCAATCTAAATGGATGGGACAATAACATATGGAGAAGGAAATTCCTTTGTGTATCCATCGGTGCATATCACGAGCGACAGACGTAACAGACAAGAGAGGGAGACTAGGCTCCGGAGACAAGATGAGGTTCAGTTGGCTTTGCACAGAAACAGATGGCAGAAATGTCCTTCAGAGGGCAACTCCTTACTTTTATACTTCTGAGTACATTTCAGAGCCTGTACTTTTTTTTAACTTTTACTTGAGTAAAGAAGATGAATCAATACACCACCGCTGCTCTCAATCCAACAACCACAACCACTTCACACAGTAATCTGGCCAGATGTGCGGAGGTGAGAAGTGGGTGGAAACACCACACAACCACCATGAAGACTTTGCCTTTGAATGTCATCAGAGGACATTTTGTACAAACTGTGTTTCAGGCATTCCACAACTGTGAACCAATTCCAACACTGAAAATCCAAATGCCAGATTACTGGATTCATATCATATTCATTTCATTGCGTAAGGTTTACTTTATAAGGAAGCCGGATTTGCAAGATCATGAGATCATGCGAGAATCCATCTTGCCAGTCTCCTGGAAGGGACTACTGGCAGTTTACGGGCGTGGTTTTAGGTGTGACGACAGTGAGAAGCGTCCTGGGAAGCGACTCGTCTCAAACAAACAATGGCGGCTCCTGAGAGGTTAGCGCAGATACTGCGACAGCATCAGTTATATCAGAACTGGAGAAAATTTCTGAAGGCTCTTCTCTGTGGAAAAGATGTTTCCGCTCTTCTACAGACCGACTTCAGCAAGAGATTGATCTGATTGGTTGAAGTTAGACCATGTTAGATGTGACAGATGATTTATCTATATGAAAGTACCTGCCCTTTTCCAAACAGTTTCTAAGGACGACTTCACAGATGGTTCTGTGTAACAAAGTAACAAACCATCGTGTGTGTCAGGTTAATGGCCCCCAAAACTAGTCGTACTACGAGCTACTGCTACATACTACTACTACTAATAAAATGACGAGGAGCTGGAGAACACCCAGGTTCTACTGCTTTGTTCTCCAGCTCCTCATCCTCTCGGTCAGCACCTGTCTGACTGTGATCACAATCATGTTTGACAAGAGCAAAGACAAAGGAGTGGACAAGCTGCTTCTTTATTACAGCACCCAGCTCGTCTCCACTCTGCTTCATAGAGGACTGTGGTGAAATATTGATCGGAGCGAGGCCTCCGCTGACCACTGCACAGATAACAGTAACTAAATGATGGATCTTTCAATAGGATCCCTGAAGAGGGCCTTTAAAACACATCTCTGCTGTCTTCCAGCCAGAACTAAGTGCCGGCAACGGCCTGGGGGATGTTAACTCTTATCTATGATGTATCAAGCTGTATTCGGGACTGCTAGCAAAGCGCTATAGCCTGTGTTCCAGTGCCCCGGGGTTATATTCTCACTGACTGTTCAGGCTGCAGACGGGTTCCTCAGATCTCGCTTTTTCCTCCTCCCTCCCTCCTCCCTCCTCCTCCTCCCTTCTCTCTACCTGTCAAACTCTGCGAGCTCCGGCGCTTGCAGCCAACACAAACGCCTGGTTGGTACTGATGGACAGAGACAGCTGTAGTGGAAATACAAAACGTTTGAGCACACACACACACACACACACACACACACACAGACACACACAGCAGACTGTTTATAGAGGGTGCAACCAGAGCTGGGGAGCAGATTAACGACTTTACTTCCCAATTAGCCCACTCAGCAAGAGAGGAAATGGCTCTGACTGGCCTTCTGCTTCCTTTCTTCTCGGTGTATCCCTACACAAGCGTGAGTGTGTGCCGGCTCCCTCTGATCTAATCTTGAAGTGTTTGGTGCGGCTCTCTGGCAGCTGCCCGCTGGCCACTGGCTATCACATGTTGCCTTCACTTCCTGTTCATGTAAAAGCTCCTTAGAGCCTGACACGGGTCTGGAGGCCTGGAGGGGGGTTGGACGTGTGTGTGTACGCCCCGTGACACGAAATATAACAGCACTGTTAGTACCTTTAAGTAGCTTCTAGTATCTCGGAGAAGTAGTAATAAGAGGTCTGTACGCCTTTTTACTAGCACATTGTTGTTAAGTCGAGGGCTGCAGTCAACCAAAGAAAATCTTGGTCGGCTGAAATTCTATCCACTCTTCAACCAGTTAACGATGGTGGGAAAAACACATGTTATCCCTAGATCATAGGTCATCAACAGGGGGTCTGGGACACCTAGGGGTCCTTAGAGTTACTGCAGGAAACCATTGTCAAATTACAGTTTCATTGTACAATAACATGATAACAAGAAAAACTAGCATATTTGTAATAAATATATAAATAACCAAAAGCACTGAATTTACGCAACACTGACAAAAGTCTACCCATGAAGTCTGCGACCTAATTAGCTACATATTATTGAAACATACTGGCCAGTTAGCTGGATTATTATCCCAAGTGTACAGACACTCTGTGACTCTGACATACAGTATACTCCATCTCAGAAACTGCCGGCGAAAGAGCAAAGGGTGAGGCTAACGTAGCTAACAGCAGCAGAAAATATTCAATGCAATATAGGTAGTCAGGGTCCTGGATCCGCCTCTCAATCAGCTTTAGGGTCATTTGTCTGAAAAATGTTAAAGACCCCTGCTCCAGATGAATTAAATCAGCCACAGTGCACTGAGTGACTCTACCTGCCAACAAAATGATGCTAATCAAAATTACACAGTGTGGCCACTGTTTTCATCAATTTCTGCAGTTTGATTTCTTTTTGTACACATAGATATCATGACCTTCAGGGCATGTCTATCAAGTAATTTTCCATACAACAACACACACATGCACACATTATGCACACACAAATGACGTGGGTCGGATCCAACCGACCACTATTGTTATTTTTAAAATTAACTGTGCAAAGCCTTTTCTAAAAAAAACCCTATTTCACTTTGTAATTTTCCTCCCCATTAGATTTTCTCTCGTTTTGGTGGCCTAAGCTTTACTTTAAGTTATTCTGTTGTAATGTAGACAAATTCCCTGTGAAACTATCTGGATTCCATAAGCAGGTCCTCCTAACCTGGGCTATTATACATAAGAACAACTTTCCACCATATACTTATTTAATCTGGAACAACAGACATTTCATTTAAGAACAAATCAATCTTCTTTGAAAGATAAGTTCAGAATCAGATTCTCCTGGTGAGTCAGATGTTCGCTAGGGAGACGCTTTTGTTCTCTAACAGAATTTTTTTTATCTACATTCAATTTCCCAGTAACACCTCAGGAATTTGCAGTAGTTTTTGATGCCATTCCAACTGGCACCCTGATGCTTTTCAGAAATGTAGCCAGTCCTGCACTCAGATACCCTTCTCTACCCAACCCAGCTGACTCTCCAGAGGGTATGGTTTGTTTTTCACTGTGTCCCTATGATACCAACAGAGCCATACGTGCCCCATTTCAGAGAGATGTTGTCTCTACCCTCCATGTTACAGCATTTTGGAATCGGTTTGTAAATGATATATTGAAAGAAGGTCTGGATGGTTCCTCATAAATACCTAATCACAAATAAGATTAAGGAGGTGTCCTTTAAAATCATTCATGAATACTACCTCATGAACCACTACATGCAGAAATTTAAGAGAGATGTAACTATTCTTTCTGTGATGAACATCCAAAAACTTTGTTGTTGTTTTTACCTTTTTTGTATCACACCAGGAAATGCACAGGCGTTACAAAGTGTTGAACTTTTGATAATATTATTATGTTTATGATGTCAAGTACTGTGTTACCAAGGGTGCTGCGTTTACTTCAGAAGTGGTGGAGAGGTAAATGGTGTGAAACTGTAGCAAAAGCAGGTGTCAAGAAATGTAAGAGCCACCTCACCATGTTCTGAACAGACACATTACAAACAAAAAGTAACATTTGCATTTTAACAAACTACTCAGTCCGGCACTAGAGGCATGATGGATAAGTTGGGCCATCACTACTTGCTACAATATTTCAACCAACATTATAAAGCAGTACACTCTGCTTGGGTTTCAGAATGTAGATAAATATATCAGTGGCTTTTTTTTAATGAGCATTAACCTCACATTTAGACATGTATTGTCTGTAAATTGATAGCATAACTAAACATTTCAGGTCCTGGTTATGCCTGTGAGACACAGCTAAGGGAATAATTGAAACATCTTTTTTTACCACAAGTGTTTCAATATAGGGGCATTTGCAGGGACACCACTATGAAACAACATCACCCTCTTCAATTTTTTTCAATGCCTAGTCTTACTTCTGCTGTTATTTTGGTCAATTCATTCATTCATCATCCGTAACAGCTTATCCTTGAGGGGTCGCACGGTCTGGAGCCAATCCCAGGTGACATTGGATAAGAGGCGGGGTACGCCCTGGACAGGTCGCCAGTGCATCACAGGGCTGACACAAAGAGACCAAACAACCCTTCACACTCACTCTTTAAGAATGAGTGGGAGTGGTGGCAGTTTAAAATCACCAATTATCCTAACCTGCATGTCTTTGCACTGTGGGAGAAAGCCTCAGTGAACGTAGTTTCCAAGCACTCATGGTGTAAATAATTGAAGTGTCTCACTGTTCCATTCAGTGAATGGGCAGCAGCTGTCAGTGAACCAGCACGTACAATATCAGCACCCTCGAACTGGCACACCTAAATGGAATGCAGCCATTATTAAAATCATAAAATTAAACCTGTGCTTTTGTGGCACATCGAAATGTCTGAAATGAGAAAGGCCTAGTGTCTTGGTAAAGTGGATTCTATCCCTTAAAAGCAGTTTTCGTTTTAATGCACAGAAGCAGACCGGCTTGTTTAAGAGAGCATGAAAGCTCAGTACTTGTTGAGGTAACCCTGGTCTGAGTGGCATTGAACACTGAGCCGCTGAAATCTTTTTGAAGAAGTTATATTATGCTCTTTGGTGTGTTCACTTCAGATTTATTTTATATTGTGTGCAGGATGAGCAAAGGTTGGCACAAGTGTTTTAAGTATGCTCATCCATTTCACTGACCTTCTTGTGGGTTCCAGAATGACAGCATCTGTAAAGTAAGAGAAGTTCCCAGAGTTGATCTATTTTATGGTGGTGCTTTCATAGACTGGGAGGGTGCACTGCAGTAAAAGCTAAAAGACAGGGATCAAAAGTCTCCATGGCAGAGTAAATGCCACAGATTACTGGGAATATTGCAGGTCAGACAGCAGGCTGGGGTTAGCTTGATAATCACCATCTGGACAGGCAATGGAGTCTTCATGAACTTAGTTTGAAGTTTATATTGAGCAGGTGGACTTGTTTCATCAAGATCAGAAGGGATGAGGAGTGGAAGCAATGCCTAACACAACCCCTAACCCAACAAACGTCCTCGTAAACAGACTTTTTTCACAGCAAAAACATTTTTTTATTGATAAAAAAAAAAAAAAACTGCATTCAATTTAGGTGAGCCAGTTCCACAGTGCTGGGATGGTGCACGATGGCTCAGTGTCATGGCTTGCAGGGACAGTTGATGGACCCGAGCCATCATTAACAAAATTTATTTCGCCTGTGCTTCTCCTGCTACAACAAGTCAGAATGTCTGCAGTGAATAAGGTCTATCCCCAAGTCCACAGGTTGGTACACTGTAAAGCCTACATGCACACTGTATACGCACCACTATCCATCTGCCTGTTAAGCAACTAGCTGCATCTGTTGCTGTCAACACTAATTACAAGTGATAAACCCTTGAAGCTAATGAGCCGAGCTTTTGCACTGCAAAAACTAGCTAAAGCAATGTCAAATGTGACACCAAAACTGCATTAGAACAAAATCACTTATACAAAAGGGCAAATGGAATTAACACATTAACTCTCCACTATCAATTTGAAGGGATCTGTGCAGTCATTTTATGTGGCAGTCTCCACATTAAAGGAGCAATATGTAACAATTGTGCATGTAAAAATGCCTACAGCAGCAGCAAATAGCAAGTTGGAGCCACAGACGGTATATATTAAATAGGTTAAATCCCTATTAAACATACCATCTATGATGAAGCGAGTTGTTTCGTCCTGACCCCTCCTCCCCGGGCCTGGGGAAGCTCACGCAGACTGCAGGAGCTCAGGAACGCAGGATGAGTGTAACATTGTAAACCGACAATAACAACTGGTGATGAGTCCTCTGCTGTAAGTTAATCAGCTGATGAGAACTGTTGGTTGTCTGTCAATGTAAAGTTAAGTCTGTTCTAAAAACAAAAGCCCACTGCTCTGAAAATACACGCTCTGGACGATGAGCTCAGTGACTGTCTGTCTCACTGTCTGCCAAACTCTATCAACACACTGCTCAGTTTTAACCGTTGGAAACATCTACACCTTTGACAAGTTTATTCATGATTTCTTACAACTCACAAACAGACACTTACTCATCCAGGGCCACAGTTGGCATTAGTTTTAACTCTACTTGACATGATGCAGGCAAACAAAAGCAGCTATTCTGACCAGGAATAGAAATTTCAAGAAGTTTTTTATTGATCTCTGATGACACATGCTCATTTTTTGATTTATTATTATTATTATACTGTGAATTTGCACATTCCATGTCAAACCTTTTGTACAGCACAGCTTCTTCATCTTTTTAAAACAGTCGCACTTGTAAATATTGCTTCTACTGTACATTTGTTTTTTTCGTGTCATTGTTTACTTTCTACTCTTCTATTTATGCTGCTTTATCCGACAGTACTTGCCTTGATCTCAATTTATATTTTTAGTTCTATGTTTGTTGTTATGCACCCACATGCCACAGCAAGTTCCTTGTAAGTGAAAACTTGGCAATGTTTCTGATTCTGGTTCTAAATATATTACAGATTACTCCTTTAAAATACAGCAGCTAGCCTGCTGCTAACAATGTGGGAACTCCTTCTACCAGACTAGCCATAAACATAGACATACACACTCACCGGCCACTTCTTTAGGTACACCTTGCTCATACTGGGTTGGACTCCCTTTTGCCTCCAGAACTGCCTTAATTCTTCGTGGCATAGATTTATCAAGGTGTTGGAAACATTCCTCTGAGATTTTGGTCCATGTTGACATGGTAACATCACTCAGTTGCTGCAGATTTGTCGGCTGCACATCATCCATGATGAGAATCTCCCGTTCCACCATGTCCCAAAAGGTGCTCTGTTGGATTGAGATCTGGTGACTGTGGAGGCTGCTGGAGTACAGTGAACTCATCGTCATGTTCAAGAAACCAGTTTGAGATGATTTGAGATTTGTGACATCAGAAGATGGGTAAACTGTGGTCATAAAGGGATGGACATGGTCAGCAACAATACTCAGGTAGGCTGTGGTGTTTAAATGATGCTCAGTTGGTACTAAGGGACCCAAAGTGTGCCAAGAAAATATCCCTCACACCGTCACACCACCACCAGCAGTCTGAACCGTTGATACAAGGCAGGATGGATTCATGCTTTCACGTTGTTTACACCAAATTCTGACCCTACCATCCGAATGTCACAGCAGAAATCAGACTCATCAGACCAGGCAACGTTCTGTCAGCTAAGAACAGGAAACTGAAGCTACAGTTCACACAGGCTCATTAAAATTGGACAATAGAATATTGGAAGGAGTGTCACCCGGTGTGGTCTTCTGCTGCTGTAGCCAGTCAGCTTCAAGGTTCGACATGTTGTGCATTCAGAGATGGTCTTCTGCATACCTTGGTTATAACAAGTGGTTATTTGAGTTACTGTTGCCTTTCTATCGTCTCGAACCAGTCTGGCCATTCTCCTCTGACCTCGGGCATCAACAAGGAATTTTAGCCCAGAGAACTTTCGCTCACTGGATATTTTCTCTTTTTTAGGCCGTTCTCTGTAAACCCTAGAGATGGCTGTGTGTGCAATTCCCAGTAGATCAGCAGTTTCTGAAATACTCAGACCAGCCTGTCTGGCAGCAGCAACAACCATGCAACGTTCAAAGTCACTTAAATTCACCTTTCTTCCCCGTTCTGATGCTCGGTTTGAACTTCAGCAGGTCGTCTTGACCGTGTCTACATGCCCAAATGCATTGAGTTGCCGCCATGTGATTGATATTTGCATCAACAAGCAGTTGAACAGGTGTACCTAATGAAGTGGTCGGTGAGTGTATATACAGTACATTTACACTTCTATTTACTTACTTACATTTCTAGACTAATTTTAATTAGTCGTTTTTATGTTTAATGGTTTGGGAACGATGTGGAGCAAGTCAGAAAATACACTTTTTTTCCTACTCCATGTAAATCATACATCCTTGAATCTAACACGTCTCATTAAAATTTGGATAACAGATGTCGGCGTTAGAGTGCTTTTAACCCAGAAAAATGGCAGCACCCTCATTTACATGCATGTCTGTCCAATATGGCAGCGACGCTGATGTATTATAACAATGGACTGAGTTGGTCAACAACCTGTAACTTCAGCTCCTGGTGCTACAAGAACTTGATGCCATTCGTTTGAAGGAATGGGTAAATTAAAGGGGTTTAGTAATTGAATTCAGGAGAACAAATGATTTATTTGAAGGAACAAATTATTAATTTGTCCACACTGATTAAAAACCTGATACCTGATGGGCTCTGTAGTCAGCCTCTCCACTTCCCTTTGATAATAATTCAAACAGACAGGGAATGAAAGAGTCCTAAAAAGTCAGTCACAGTGATCTGATTACCTAAATAGTGAGGGGATTTGTTTTATATTTTCCAGTAAAATGTCACACTCGTGTTTAATATTCTATGATTTCCTCTGCGGAGTATAAACTCAAAGACCACAGACATAACTGATATTGCGTAATCTTGTCAAAGTTACACACAGGGAGCTAAGAATAAGCCTGAATCATAGAACGATGTGGCTTTGTTTCTGTCCAACTCTCCCCAGCTCTCCTCCCCTCCCTGATTTTTCTTGCTCTCTCCCCCGTGGGTATTCTCCTACCTCGTGAGGATCCCAGCCGCCCCTGTGCCGTCTGTTTGACAGTGCTCTGTCAAGCCCCAGCCTCATCTTCCTCCCCTTTTGTTGCCATAGAAACCGTCAGCCATGGAAAAGTACAAGCAAGTGGATTGTCTGGGAAAAGGACGGCGAGGGGCAGCGATAGTCGGCCGCGCTGCAAGACAGCTGCAAAAACAAAAAAAAGAAATGCGTTTGAGAATGGTTTTTGTTATCTAAGAGAACAAGGCAAATGTTGTTTCACGCTGCTGAGGTCGGATTTATGGGGTGGGTTTAGATCCTGATATTTCTGGTGGTTTTAGCACTTTGAGGCGTGAAGTAATAACAGTGAAAAGTAGATTCATTAGTCACGCAACTTCCCCAAAGTCATCAACAATAAAGAAAAAAAAAAACCACCCATGACGACAGGCAACAAAACAGCCAGGAACTGAAGTGTCTCCAAAGTGCAGAAACAACATGTTCATTTTAAAAGTTCTATGCACATACGGGCTGGTTTATGTCACTTTACTGTGAAGATTAGGCAAATTAGGAGGATGATGCCACTACATAACAAAGTGCTGGTGTAAGATTCTTGAAGATTTGCATGTTCAGCGTCTCAAACTTCATCTCCGTAGTTAATGGCCCGAGAAAAAGTAAGAGGAATAAGGCTTTTTAGGAGGAATAAAAATCAGAACTCGGCCCAGTGAAAAAGCTACAGACGGCGGACTTGTTGAAATCCATCAGTCAGCTCTAACGTCGCCTTCCACCACGATCGCTACCAATCAGAGGAGCAGCTCAGTGGCAGAGTGGCTACAAGTTCACATGCAGGTGAAAGAAAACTTCGAAGGGATTTGTTAAAGCTGTGGTGAATGGATTTTTCTTTGAAGGTTCTTTTAAGAGACATCAAGAAATAATAAAGCAAAAAGAAAAAACATTTTCCATTAATGTCATTTACGGCACCTTTGTGTGCATATACCATTTTTAAGAATCATTTCTGACAAATTCTTTTCCAACAGATAACTCTGAAGACTTAAAGACATCCTGTGAATTTTTTGACCACTATAGTTCAAGCGATGTGTTTACAAGTAGACGGACTAAATGATGCACATTCCTGAACTGGTTTCACATTGTTTCACTCAACAGTGATGCACAAAGAGAAGTAGCATTGCACCTGGAAATGCAGTGAAGAAGAGACTGCAATACCACTGTAAACAACGCACAATTTATAATATTTTAAGAATCTGTAATTCACACATTTTATGAGAAAGAAAGGCAGCTAACATGTTTGTTACACCTCATGGAGACACACAGTGTGTTTTGGTTAAAAAAAAAGAAAAAAAAAAGGGAATGTAAATAACTTCTGTTTATCTCCACAGGGCATCTTTAATATTAATGCTTCAGCAGATGGCCATGATCACTGTTAATGTGGAGCCAAGTTTATAGAATGTTATAGAGACCCAAAGTGCCCAGAATTAAATTCAAGTTTTGTGAAACTGTTAAATAATTACATGAATAAATGTTGTGTTAAAAAATGTATTTCAATAATGCAGTAATTTAATAATGTCATGTTGAAAAATGGCAATATGAAATAAAACTGACACTGTGAATTAAGTCGATACCAGTCAAGAAAAAGAGGGCAGAGCAGGTATGTGACTGGCTGTTGTGTTGAACAACAAGGTTGAAAAAAAGTGTCACTAAAATTAAAGATTTTGAAGTGAAAACTGCTGAAATGAAAAAAAAAGATCAGCAATTAATTGTGAAAAATGTGATTAAATATAATAATGTGCTGAGCTTTAAAAATGTTTTGGATTATTTCACAATTTCATGGTTATATTATATATTTTATCTGTATTTTTCCATTTGATTATCTATTTTATTTGATTACTTGTGAACACTTTGGGTTTCCATATTGCTAATGTTAATGCCAGTTTAAAATAGAAAACTTATCAGCTGTAATAACAGTGACTGCCACAAAGTTGTCAGCAGGAAAAAAAAATTGTATGTCCGAAGTACAGAAACAATACGTTTCATTTTAAAAGTTTCATGCACAATCAGGCTGGTAACTTTATTTGGAAAATGAGGATAATGATGCCCCACTATAACAAAGTGCTTGTGTAAGATTCTTGAGGATTTGCATGTTCAGCTTCTAAAAATCCTTCATCTCAACAGTTTCTGGCCCATAAAAAAGTAAGAGAAAGTCAGACTTTTTTTTTTTTGGAGGAAAAAAAGGAAATAAAATCAGAACTAGATCAAGTGAAAAAGAGCTATAGACACTGGACTGAAATCAGTCAGCTCTAACGTCGCCTTCAACTATGATGGCTGCCAATCAGAGCAGCGGCTCAGTGGGAGAGAAGCTAAAAGTTCACATGCAGGTGAGAGAAAAGCGTCCTTCAAACTATGAATTTTGAACACTTACGGCTGCCATGGAATGCTAATACCAGTTAATAGTGAAAAACGCAGTTAGCTAAATGCAGACCCACCCAGTATTTCAAGTGTAACTTAAAGAAAGCGAGACCTCAGTTGAAACAGAAAGAAGTTTCTAATTTCTTCAGTTTATGAAAAATACACTTCTTCCCAGCCTGCTGACACCAATTTTTATGTCTCTGGAATAAATTCTCCAGCCGATAACTCAGGTTCCTGCTGCTATGTCGTAAGTCTTCACATTCTCAAACTGTAGTCAGGCCAGGCCTGTTCGTAGCAGACCTGTGCCAAAATGTCTCCTGTGAAAAGGTCATGTTACAAGCCTTCCACACCAACTGGGCTGTTTTATTTCACCTATTTGTGCAGCTCTGCTCACTGTCAATGTGATGAAGAGTCTGTCTAATTTGGCAAGATGACAAGATTCGTATATCTCGCGATATGTTCACACGCGCATCCATTAAGATATATACGAAGTCTCGCGATACATCAACGCCGTGTTTACATGCTACCTGGGGAGGCTACAGTTGACATTTCAGCTAAAAACATGTAAACGTAAATGGCGTCTTTTGTGGTTAAATTTTAATGTCGTGGCTCACGGACACTTGGATTACACCACACAGGCAGGATGGAGACATTCACTGCAATTGTACTGGATTTGACTGCAACCCTGTTTTCTGCTCAAACTCCAGGATTGTTTTGTGAACTGAAGATCTTCACCCATCCTCACATCGGCATAGTGGTGAGTACATATTGAGTGGATTATCATCTTGTGTAGTTTAGCCCAATATCAATATGACAAGTGGTCTGTCTAATCAGACAAGGTAACTAGAAACACCTGTTTCTCATTGGGCAGACACAAAATAGCAAAAGTCTAAGTAAACTAGCTTTGAGGCATGACTTACTTCAGGTTGTCCATTTTCAGCAGTAAGGTTTCAGTAACAAAGGATGAACACTGTCTGACTCTAGTAATCATTTTAAGTTAATCTTTTAGTGTGTAGCCTGTACTGGTCTCTCTGCCTCTCTTAAGTCTTAAGTGTAGCTCAGCCCACTGTCTGTGTGATAAGTGGTCTGTCTAATCAGGCAAGGTTACTAAAAATATCTGTGGGTGGACAGAAAATTTAAAGATAGCGTTTTTTCTTGTTATAATTTCTCTGTTTCCTGCCCAGGGACAACAGATGGAAATTAGCTCATAGCTAACTCTGGTGCGGCTAGGTAGATGTGCACTGTCCCTGTTAAATAAATAAATAAATACATAAATAAATAAATAAATTTATGTTTTAAAGCTTCTGCCCTCTTATTTTCTTAGAGTTCCTCATTAGGCAGCCACAAAAGAGAGACAAAGTTAGCAAGCTAGCTTGGTATCTAGCATTTGGTTTGAGTAAACACCAGCAACTTGAAGCACACCGCACGTCTTTACTTACTTTAGGCCGTCCATTTACTGCAGTCAGGTTTGGGTAAAGAGGGATGAACGCTGAGGCTGGTGATAATTTTAATTTGAACATTCTTTTAACATAGTGTACAACCTGTTTCTTTGCCTCTCTTAAAATCTTGTGTGGCTCTGCCCACTCTCACTGTCATAAAGGGTCTGTTTAAATAGCCACGATAACTAGAAACACCTGTGGGTGGACAGGAAATTAAAAGACAGAGTTCAATTTGTGGTGAAAGCTTCTGCCCTTATCTCTACTTAGAGTTCCTCATTAGCCACAAAAATAGAAAAGATCTAAGCAAGCTAGCTAGTTTGCTAGCTTGGTACCTAGCATTTGGTTACAGTAAACACCAGCAACTTGACGTCCACCAGCCGTCTTTGCTTACTTTAGGTTGTCAGTCTTCAGCATTAAGGTTTTGGAGTTGAGTGACAAACACTGACACTGGTAATAATTTTAATTCAAACTTTCTTTTGCTGCCTGTACTCTATTGACTCTCTGCCTCTTTTAACATCTTGTGTAGCTCAATCCTGTCAATGTAATAAGAGGTCTGTCTAATTAGGAAAGGTAACTAGAAACAGCTGTGTGGGTGGACAGAAAGTCAAAAGATAGAGTTCAATTCATATTTTATGCTTCTCCCCCCCTTTACCAGGAGTTCCTCATTAGGCGGCCACAATAGCTTTGTAGCTAGCATCTGCTCACAGAAAACACCGGCACCTTGAAGTACACCACACATCTTCACTTATTTTAGGTTGTCAATCTTTGGCAGCAAGGTTTTAGTATTGATTTCTCACTGTCAATCTTAAAATCTTGTCTAACCGGACAAGGTATCTAGAAACACCTGTGTGGGTGAACACAAAGTTAAAAGATAAAGTTCAATTTATGGTTTAAGTGTTTCTCCTAACCTTTATGCAACAAGGCGTTCCTCACTACGCAGCCACAAAGATGGCAAAAGTCTTTGTGAGCTCACTTGTTAGCTTGGAAGCTGGAATTCTCTCACCACCAGCAACTTGAAGTACACCAGACGTCTTTATTTAGGACGTCAATCATCAGCAGTAAGGTTTCAGTAATGAGGGATGCACACTGACACTTTTTGTGTACAACCTGTACTCAGTTGGTGTCTCTGCGCAAAATTGTGATCAATGTGATAAGGCCAAGGCTCTACACCACACTTTCTCTGCATTTTCAACAGGCCCTTAACATGTCACAGCAGGCTGGACACAGCTGCTGCTGATAAAAAAGAATAAGAAGTAAGTTTGAGTCAGGTGTACCAATCACCACATCCTGATAATAACACTTCCTGTTGTTTGTGCATTAACTTGTGTGCATCAGTCTTACATCCATAATTAATTATATTAGCTGCAGCTGTGTTCACCTGTAGAGGAGGAAATGTAAGCATTGTTGCAGCTATGGGCCCACAGTTCAGCCGTTTGCGTGGTTTATTCACTTTTTATGACTTTCCACATTTCACATAACATAACTGGGGCACCTACCTGGGGAAATAAGATGTTGAAGGCATCATCATTAACTGTGACAGTGATTTCCAGAATTCCTTGAATTGGTAGCCCCACGCAGAAAATTCATTTCAATATACGTCAAGTTAAAGCTTTAGTTTGACATTTTGAGACATACATTTGTCTTCTGTCTGGAGGAGAGTTACATGAGAAGATTGATATCGCTCCCATATCCGTTTGCTAAATATAGAGCTACAGCCAGCCCTCGGTGAGCCTAGCTTAGCATAAAGAATGTAACTTCTAGCCTAGATAACAAAATCTACCCCCTTTTAAAGCCCACTAATTATCTTTTTATTAGTCAAGGGGAGTTACGAGCCAGACTATTTGTTACTTAGTGATCTATAGAAGCTTCAAAGCAGATTTCATTACTTTCAGACAGAGCTATCCAAGCTGCTACTCTGTTTCCAGTCTTTATGCTAAGCTAAGCTATCAGGCTGCCAACAAGTCCTCATGCCTAAACCACAGAACAGGCCAACACTGTGCTGCAGGGATGATGCCATTCTGTTGGCCAACCTGGAGGTTAGCATCACTCTGCTTTTTCCCTCCGCAAAAAGCCAATGTGATTTTTCCATATGATACTCAGCAAAATCATCTTCACAAAGGAACACCACTTTTATGATTTTCGAAGCATAAATGCAATCGCCAGAAGTCAAAAGCTAATGTTAGGCTATAAACAAAATACCACAGATGGGTGACTCAACATCACCCCCACAAAGTGACTCATGACATTTAATGTCCCTGACAACCTCTGTAGTCTCGTTTAGCCACTTATTAGGAGCTGACTTTTTCAAGACATATAAAAAGTCAGGTATTTACAGACAGATTTTATGCTGATAGAACAGAATGTGAAAATCTCTAAGCCAAACACCATTTTTCAGGCATCTAACCAAATACCCACCGACTTCCAGACAAGGGAACCGGATGTGCTAATATGCTAACTCATTATTACCAGGTTTTAGGAATCATTCCTGCAGCACTCTATGACTCCCAAATCAACTAAGACCTATAGGACCGTACCTTAGGTACATTAAGTAACTCATGTGGCAACAGGCACATAACATTAAACACACGGTTAATATTGTGAAACGGCAGCAGAGAAACTACTTGGTTAAGTTTAGGCACCAAAACTGCTTGGTTTGGTTTAGGAAAAGATTGTGGTTTGGGTTAATATATGTACAGTTCGTATGCCATGTGATGGAAGTGACGGAAGTCCTGTGGTGTCACAAAAGTCATGTATGTAACAAATTAATGAATAGTGAAAGGAGTTGGTTAACTTTACCTCACTGAGAAGAAGGTGCGCAGCCTGTCCCTTGCAGCTCTTCATCTAACAGCTCACTGTAGCTGCTCCTTATTGTTCCATTACTTCCTGCAATATTTCAAACTGATCAGCTGTCCAAAAATGCAACAAATTACGATTGTCTTGTGTCATAGACACTTACGATGAACCATGCTGGTTAAGCTTAGCTTACTGACTGATACATTGTATTTTCAGCGTATGTAACAAAGCTTAAATAAATTCTGCTCCTACACGGGACACAAACCTCTTGAGTCTCTTGGGAGAAAGTCCTGAGTTTCTCTGACCCATCCATCCACTCTGACCTGACTACAGCCACTAGAGCTCACCGCTCAACAGTAAATGTTAATATGGGTTGTAAGAAGCTGCTTGTATAGACAGTTTTTCCGACAACCATATTTCTTGTGAGGACGGGCTGCAGGCTGCTGCTGTAGCCTTATATTTAATGTACAGATATGAGTATGGCAGCAATCACAGTGGTCCCACTTTCATGCATCTGTCCTCAGACTGCAGAGTTTTTTGGAGGCATGCAGTAAAAATCCAAGCTTATTGTACCTAGCAACATGATTTCATTGTGATGATTTCTAGCTGAAAGAAGAGAGAGCCTTTATTTACTTGAAATAAACATTTCTTCAAAGAAAGAGAACGAAAGTTCAGCATTAGTTCAGCAAGCATGAGAGCAAAGTGAATTTCAATTGCGCACAAATTGAATGTTATGGTACCCTGGCTTTAATATGTTGTTTTTTTTAGCATCAGCAAAAAGTAATCAGCAGCTAGAAACATATAAAATCATATTATCAAATCATATAAAACGTATGAGCTAACTAGCTAACAAAGCTGAAACTAATAATTCCCTTCAAGCAAGTCAGCTCCTTTTTTAATGTATGGTAATCAGATTAATATAAAAGCATCAGACTGGAGTTAGGTGTTACTAGTTGATCTCATTCATAAAAGCCAGTGATGACAGGAAAGTCTCATCAGCGGCTCACACGCTACACATTTGTTATGCAACCACACAAGTCTATTTAGGGCATCTTCAGAGGGATTTGATCATCAATAATGAATGGCTTGCCCCTGTTTCAGAGTGGGCTTGTTTTAATCTTGATCACACGTTCGCAGTAAGTGCAGCTGTTGCTGGAGAGCTAATTTACTGAACGATAAATGTACCATATATACTGTAGCGGTGCCCAGAGCGTACACAAATGGCTATCCTCTGCGGAGCTTTATTTACGGGTGTGTGAAGTTGTGGTGTAACTGTCAGTTGTCCCATTTTTCATAAGGAGTGTCTTGATTTACACCGCTCTCCTACGTGATCACAGAAATAAACAGATGAGGAGGTAATTCAAGCTTTTTCTGAACTCTAAGACTTTCTAGGTAAAGTAAGAAATGAATATGTGACAATACAATCTTAGCTGTGTTTCTATCTAAATGTACTGCAAAATTTAACCAATGTTTTTGTAAATCAGCAAAAATAAAATGTACATAAATGTTTGTTTCCATCCACTAGCATTATGTAATTATTGACATTTGACTTACTTGGCAGGCAGGTTTGGGAAGTAATGGATTACATGTAACAGGGTTACATGATCTGGATCCAAAACAAGGTATTGTTTTCCTTTACAGTTACAAATAAAACAGATGTAGTTTACAGAAATATTAAGTAAAAATTGGGATTACTATGCACAATGCACAGTCTACATGTTTACATTTTCATGCAGAAATGTTGTATATTATAGCTTTAGACGCATTAACTCTTTTTTGAAAAAGGCAAAAAAAAAAAACACCTCAAGTGAGTGTGAAAACTTTTTTGCAAAATTGAGGATCTTTTTTAAAATTTTGTCATTTGTATTTACCTCTTTTTTTAAAGCAAATTTTCTGAAACCAAGGCCGCTGCAGAGGACTGACAGCCTCAATACATGGGACACACACTCCACTAACTGAGCCACGGGGGTTACCTTTCCATCAATCTTTTCAAATGCAGTACTTCAAAGTTTGCATAAAAATAGCTTGATAGAAACATGGACATTGCGTTCAGATATTTCCAGCACCAAAAGTTTGAGTTTGAGATTATCAATGAACATCGATGCTCCTCAGGTTTTGGCATCTGTCCCTCAGGATTAAAGAGTAAAAGTTTCATTTCACGGATGCCATCGAGTGGCTCGAGTATGATTGTGCTCCTGAGGGGTTCTTTTTGGTGGGTCTTGACACGGATCAAGAGGCCAATCCTGCAAGCACGAATTATATTGCAGAGAGAGTACTGAACCAGAATAGCAGGCTTATTTCCTTCAGGTGAACAACCTTTATGTGACATCTTTTTATGGAGGGAGACTGATCCACACACAGTCACCACACCGTCTTTGAAAGAAACAGATCCAAGACCAGTGTGCCACCTGATGGCTGACCACCTTCCTCTGTCTGCTGCATCTCCTCAGTAGTTTACTCTGATGGCGACCAGGCAAGTTGAAAACTTTGTAAATTTCCATAGTGGTCCTTTGAAAAGACTCATTAGTTTGGCCAGGAGTCAGTGAGTCTGTGAGTCATGTCTCATGTGGAACCTCTTTGGTGTCACACTTTGAATCAAAGGAAAACACAAACTTCTCAGCCACAACGAGGCAGCAACTCTCGACAAAACATGCCATGTTGTACCAGGTACCATTGTACCAAACAGAGAAAGTCATCATAGAAGAGTTCCTTTTCTATACAATACAATATAATAGTACAACATAAGTTGTGGATTAAATAAAGTGACTAAAAGGAAGGCAAGTCAAATTGAAAACATGTTCTTTCTTGGTTGAAGTTGGCTCGTGTTAGATGTGATAGACAGATGGTTCATCCAATCACCTGCCAAGTGTCTTTTCAAAGTGTTCACCTTTTTCCAAACAGTTTCTCAAGGCGACTTCCCAGATAGTTCTATGCAACAAACCATCTGGTGTGTCAGGTTAGGAAGTCACAGCAACTAGCTAGCAACAGCTAACAGGACACCGTTACCTTGAATAAATCACAGATTTCAATTCAATTCAATTCAGTTCAACAAAATATATAATACATGTCTGACATTTTGGATATTTTAAAGGAAAAATGTTGCAGAAGCTTTTCTGAATTTTGCCGTTTTGGCGTCATCGTCTTTTTTACGCATTTTTCTGACTTTTTTGCCTTTATTATGATTAGACAGCAGTAAAGAGACACAAAAGGGGGAAGAGAGAGTTCTGGGACGACGTACAGCAAAAGGTCGCAGGCTGGAATCAAACCCAGGCTGTTGCTGGCAACCAGTTAGAGATGAGGAGAACATCAGAGAAGCTTCATTCAACAGCTGCAATTTTCTCATCATCTATAATTGCTCAGCTCGTGTATGACTGGTCTCCTGTGGGGGCCTTTTGGTGGGTCTTGACACAGCTCAAGAGGCCAATCCTGCAAGTACGAATTATATTGCAGAGAGAGAGTATTGAACCGGCATTGCAGGTTTATTTCCTTCAGGTGAACGACCTTTGTGGGACATCTTTTTATGCAGGGAGACTGATGCAAAGACAGCCACCACACAGTGTTTGAAAGAAATAGATCCAAGACCAGTGTGCCACCTGATGGCTGACCACCTTCCTCTGTCTGCTACATCTCCTCAGTAGTTTACTCTGATGGTAACCAGGAAAAGTCCCTTCATGAGAGCCATTAGCTTGTCCAGGAGTCAGCGAGTGTATGAGTCATGCCTCATGTGGAACCTCCTTGCTGTCATACATGGAATCAAAGGAGAGCAAAGGCTTCTCGGCCACGACAGGGTAGGAAGTTTCATTTCTATTTAATATGGTGAGCAAAAAGAAAAATCTGAAACACTTTCATGTTCTCACTTTGCTATAACTGTCACTCATCACTAGAACGTAGTATAAGTAACAGTGTGACAAGTTCCAACTGCTTCTTTCTACAGTGTCAGACGTCTAAAGCCTCAGGGTCTACCAAGGCCCCTACAGCTTTACAGTCAAGTTGAATATTTCAGTTCTTTAAGGTGTATTTCCTATTTTGTTCCAGGGCTCATTAGTTGGTGTCACCGGCTCTGATGACTGAAAGCTGAGGTAGATGAGACAGTTTGATAACTGATACCCTCCCAAAACAACACAAAACTTGCAATAACTGATTTTTTCGGCCACAAATGAATCAACTGGTCCACTAATTGACTCTCAAAACCACTGGTTGACACTGTGGATCATTGTAGACTAGTCATTCATCTATGGCCAGCTGTGTTAATTAAACAGAATTTAAGGTATTTAGAGAAGGAAAGACTCCTGCTATCCCTCCAAGAAAGCAGTCAAATTGTTACTGCAGTCATACAGTATCACCTGCTCAGACAAAGTGCTGGGAATTTAGTCCAATCAGACTGCAGCTCATATGTAAATGACTTCTCAGAGCCAATCGAGGACTCTGCTACTTCACATACCTCCACATGGTCCCGCCTAAATTAGCCCGCAATTTACTAGATTTGAGAGCCTTAAGATGAGAAGCGATCACTGTTACTGTGTGAAAAATATATATGCATATTCTGCGACTAGTCAACTACTTGACTACCTTTTGACAGTAGTTGATGATTACTAAACTGCTGCAGTTATTTTATGTTGATATGGTGAACTTGGTGAGTCATATTTCAGTACCTGAATGTACCATATGTCTACAACATGCTGTCTTTTAACTCTGTTTTTGTCTCCACCAACCCCTAAAGGAAATATCTGGCTCTTAAGCTGCACAATGCTCCACTATGTCCACCAGATAGTATCAAACTCTGTCCGTCTGTCGTTCGATGTTGAGCAGGTAGTGTACGGAGAGTTGAGAGTGAATTAAACCAGTAAATTTGCAAGCTGGACAGCTAAATACCAAAACTCATTGTAAAGATCCTTAAAACTGAGGAAAGTTGCAGATTGGGGTGATAATTCTCTGTAGGTTGATCACTTAGAGCAAGCCATTTTACATCATCTTTGTCATTTGATGCCTTACCAATATATAAATAATGATTGTAGCCGTTTTAAGGCGGTAGTGACGATAATGGAAACATCTATAGGAACTTATAGAATGACTACACTGCAGCACGTGACTTTGTTGAGTAACTTTTAATCAGTGTAACATGTTTTAAAATTAAGGATGAGTTTAAAGACCTCATGAGTAGCCTGATATTTTTGTGCCGGTACACATGCAGAACAGACTTCAGAGGAGATGATAAATTATACATACAGGATGTGCGTGCTGACTGCGCTGCAGACTACATCACAGTGTGTCTCAGCCTCCCAAATGTTTCATATTTTGTGAGAAAAATGCCATTACCATTTAGAGTCATTACTGTTTCAAAAGGTTACAGCATGTGAAAAAATCATCACGGGGCCAGAGAGTTTTTGGATTTATTCAAGGGTGTCAACGTGAACAGAGTTTTTCTGTGTTTTGCTGAGGAACTGAGTTTATAACAGCATGAGAAGTGTTTTTTGTTGGAGGATTCTGGAGGGATGACTACACAAGTAACCGCCTCAGCCTGTTTGAGGGTAGATAAATTGGTATTTTACTGAGGATTTACGACTGCATACATTCAAAAATGTTGATTTGGATGGTTTCTAACAAAGTAGTGTCCCAAGCGTCAGCGGTGATAAGTGATGCTTAAAATCTCTACTCATCTAATTCAATAAAAGCTTAGGAAAGGAGCGTTGAGTCTGTCAGCACAATCTATCATGAAACATTACTAGACACTGAAGTCTCACTGTTCATCGGTGACGCACAAACGTTGCAGAGTTACATGGTGTGATATCAGTTTTTCATTGCCGGGTGTGATTTCTCATTCTCTGTTTTTTAAACTACTCAGATTTCCAGCCCATGTGCGAATAGTGACTCAGAAAAGAAGCCTTATTATTTACGTTTGCTGAAACATAAAATTACCTGCCATGAGGCCACTTCTCAGTTGTCGCTGGCGCTCTGTATATATTTTCACATTTTGAAGTCTGGTCCTTGCGTTAGTGTGACAAAATAATCTCTAAATCAAAGATCCTTTTCTGAAGCTTCAACTGTATCTCATTGTCTCTGCTCGTGAAATTAAATTGGCTCAATTTTTGTGTGTGTGTTGCAGTCATAGGTGTCATTTGCATTGGGGACACTAGGGACATGTCCCCATCACTTTTTGAAATGGACGATTTTTTAAAAATTTCTTTCCAGATCCGCTGTAATGACCTACTTTGACCTTAAAACAACCCCCTGCCCATTACACTGCCACCACTCTTCAACATAATGTGATGTTCCAGTTACAACCCTGATTCCAAAAAAGCTGGGACACTTTGTAAAATGTGAATAAAAACAGAGTGTAATGATTTGCAAAAATATTTCATCCTATATTCAACTGAATGCAGTCCAGTGACAAGATAGTTAATGTTAAAACTGATAACGGTTCAGAACAGTCTCTCTCCCCAACTCAGTACTACATAGTTCTCAGTCTTTTCACATGTTTTCAGCAACTATTTTCTAACATGTACTAGGAAAGCTCCCCTTTTTTCCTTTACACAGAGTTTAAGTTCAGTTTTGAATGTTTTAAACAAAAAAAAATTTCTTATAGCTCCTTCAATACAAGAGCACATCTATCTCTATTTTAAAGTCACTGCTGATGTTCTGCACAGGTGGCGTTCATTTTCACTGTCACCCTCCTTTTCGTCACACTGGACGGACAGCTTTAGCTCACCATCCAACCATTCAGTGCAATTAAAGGCTTAATGACACACTCTGGTGCAGCCTGTCTCTGCCGACTGCCAATTTATTGCTATAACTAGCCATTTAGCTTAGTGGAGATTTTCATGCAAAACCGGCAAAATCAAACTATTCAGGCTTTACTGAGGCGAATCCTCTCGAGCTATAACTTTATTTACAGTGGCAGCAGCCTTGACAGGCTCCCCAGCCCACTTCTGGCTAATTCCCACAATTCACACAGTCAGTCTCTTTTTTCACTCTCACTCTGCAGTCTGAGGAACATTCATAAATGTGACAGTATCGTTCCTGGGAGAAAAATGCATTTACCTGTCTGAGACAGAATATTAAGAGGTAGGGGG
>JAJHUR010094575.1:0-28463 GCA_027495735.1 Lutjanus campechanus | reverse complement strand
TGATCCTCTGGCACCTCTGCGATGTCGTGTGTCGCTCAGCAGGGATGGATGTTAGTCAACATGTGGGCAGGCTCACACGCTAACCATGACACCCGACTAAATCTGTCTGAACTGAAAGCAATTCAATCACATTTTCTGGTGTCTCATTATTATACAGAGCTATTATTATCATTATCATTACAGTCGCTGTGGGAAAATGTGCATCATCGAGATGTCAGCTATGCTTTTGTCAGAGGTCCCCTAATTTCATCTGTTTCACACGGGCTCCTCAGATAAAAAGCTGAGCATGTTACATCACTGACTGTCATCATCATCATCATCTTCCTCTCTTTGCCGTTTTTCATATCAAACCCTCTATTCTTTCTCATGCTTAAATACACACAGAGGCTACATTCACACTTAAAATCCCTTCACTACACATCTGCTCAAAGAAATGAAGGAAAGGGAATTCAATTTAAAATCTTCAATCGCTTCTATTGGACACCATCTAGGCTGCATAAATTAGGCCTTAAAACACAGCAGGCTGCAGGACGTGACAGAATCCAGAGGGTACATGACTCCATGTTCTCTGGCAATGTCCCAAGATCCAAGAATTCTAGGAACAAATTAATATTTGTTTAAAGAAGATCACAAGTGATACAAATAGGCCTCATTGAGGGGATGGAAAGACTTGAGAGTGGTTTTTAGAACTGAGAAAGTCTTCTAAAAAAAAAAAAGAAGGTCTTGTTACTAATTACAAATACTTAAGTTACTGTAAATAATTACTTTTTATGGAGTAGTTGTACTTTTTCAAGTCTGTACTTTCAGTTGTACTTTATTATGCATCACACTATGTAAAAACTTTTCAAATCATAATTGAGTACTGAGTACAGGTTGAAATAATATTCAAACCTTTCATCTACGTTTTTGCAGCTAATAGCTGATCACAAACAGGCTGATGAAAACCAGGACATATTGGCCAAATACTAAACTCTGCAGCGGCAGAGTATGGATGTTAATGATTAATGATTAATCAATTAATCACCAGTTAGAATTTAACCAGTGAAAAAATGTATTCATGGATAATCAATAGTCTAGAAATGGCAGTAAGTGCACCTCATTTGATATTGTTTTGTCTGGCGGAGCCATTTGTTGACTAAGGTAACTAACATTTTAAATGAGAAAACAGAGGAAAAATTGAAAATGAGAACAAAATAACATCTTATAAATTATTAATGGTTCATCAGTTGTTAGCATTTTGACTACTGGTTAAGGAAAATGCACAAAATTTGTTCAACATAAACAGTTCGGAGTTAATGTTACAACAATGACACAGTTTTGATGTAAAAACTCTCAGATTTGACACCGACTGGTCAGCTGAGAGTCTAATATAAGGGATCTCACTTTGTCCAGAGTATAATTAACTGTTTGCTTGTTCAAATTTTACTCACACCAACAATTTAACATGTGGTGACTTCCCAATTTGCTGTGTGCGTTCTCTCCACCACACATCTGCTCAAAGAGATGAAGGCAAGAAAATGAGCCTGCTTCTCTTTGCCTCCTCCTCTCCCCTCCCTCCATTCTTCTAATATTTTCAATTTTCTCACACACAAGAGGATCAATGCAGGCTGATGTGCACATGTAATGAATCTGTTAACAAGCATGTGTGTTTGTGTGTGTTATTTGAAATCAGGAGATTCTCGTGCACTTTAGAAAACCTGCCCTGTCCAGGCCAAAGCTCCAGATCAGACTAAAATATATTTAAAAAAATGAATCAATGAGAGTGAAGTCATGTTTTCTTGTAATACCATGATGCATATTAAACTGGTTCACCCAATTTAGTAATAAAATATTTTTCCTGCATATACTTTTAGTAGTATGCGCATTTCAAATTTTATCAGCATCCAGAGTCAGTGTCCCATTAATCTGGATAACCCACAGAACACGCTGTCAGCACTTTTTTATAGGGACTATTTTTTTTTTATAGAAAGTAGTTCCACTGACAACAGCTGACAGTGAGGTCTGTGGATTATCCAGAGTAACCATTCACCTCCACTGGACTCAGGGTTTTCCTTGCTATCGTAGGACTTAGTCAAGTCAAGTCAAGTCAAATTGTTTATTGTGACTGTACAAAGAGCAGTGGGAAATAAATCAACAACACAACAGTAGTAGTTATAGTAGTAATAGTATAGTAATAGTAGTAGTAATAAGTGGATTATCACCTTAAAGGGATAGTTTACCCAAAAATGAAAATTCAATCATTATCTGCTCACCCTCTTGCTAATTGAAGGTCGGGTTTAGTTTTTTAGTTCACAAAACACTGCTGGAGTTTCACAGGAAAACAGTGTTGCAGAATCTCCCAAACAATGGAAGTGAATGAACCTGACCTTCAATTGATGTGAGGGTGAGTAGTTTTTGGGTGAACTATCCCTTTAAGCAGTTGTTTTGGCACACAGTTGCCTTCTTACAAATCCGGCAGACACATTAACAACATCAGCGCTCAGCTGGAGTTGTGTTTGTGTCCACACAAACTCCAATATTCACTCTGTTTTAAGCTCTACTTTGGTCTCCACCAACTCCTGAGCAGTTTGGCTTCTTTTTTTTACACCTGTTTTTTCACCATTATGCCTTTATTTGATAGCTGACAGTTCAGAGATGAGGAAGACAGAAGACAAAAGAGACAGAAGGAATGGCATGCAACAAACCCAGTGTGAACCACTGTGGTTCATGGTCAACACTTTGACCTCAAAGACACCAATGTGTTCCGATATCTGACTCTTCAGCTGCGAGATGCTCCACTGTGTTCACTGGCTAGTTGCCAACTCAGTGAGTTTATAAGCACTTTTTTTTTGTTGAAAACAGCCGCTGCTGCTGGAAAGGAACAGAGTTTTTGGGCAAGAAAACCAAAACAATGAGCTAAAAGAGGCTAAAACTCTCAGTAGATCTGAGGGGAACTGCAAATTTATTTATCCCACACCAAGAACTTCACTTGTTACAGCAGCTCCAGGATAAAAAGAAGACGTAGAGAAAGAGTGACTGATAAATAATACACAAATAAAATATAAAATTAAAAAAACATACATAAGCTATATACGTCTTTCCCTTATTTTAATTTAATTCGTCCTATTTATAAGGACAATACACATTAGTGAACATTTCTGTAAATGTGCCAGCAGCTGCGGTCCTCTGGCAGGATGTTTTGAAGCCTTTAACAGACACATGTATGTACAGTATGTATAATTGCACTGAGATACAAGCAGTAAATTCACATGACAGTTGTGCAGCGTGAATAGATATAATTGGAGAGGATGATTGCACAGTATAAATACATATTGCACAGGATAATTGCACCGTAGAGATGTACAGGATTTACTATATGCATACATAAAACTGTAGGGATATATAAAGACACTGATATACATATACAAAGGATATAGTATGAGAGATGATATAAATATAAAATAGATAGATATACAGTATGTAGATAATAGCACAGGATACCTGGATGAATAATGTACATAATAAAGTAAACATGTAAACTGTATATAATTTTGTCATTTTGGGGACTAAGACAAACACAGACAATCAAATGAATCAAACTCAAATTATTATTAAATATTAAAATAAATTAAACAAAGTTTTGCTGACTATGATCTTTTGTTGATAACTGTTGTTGATGAGATCATTTACTTTTCTTCTTTAGCTAAACTTAAATCTTTAACCCCCCCGAACCTCTCTGTCATTTTTGTTGTTACATCCTGTTCATTTCGTTTTGTTTTTACGTTGTTTTTGTCTTGTTGTGTCTTTTATGTGATTTTCATCTCGTTAACATCTTTTACAATATTTTCATCTTGCTACGTCTTTTACGTCATTTCATCTGGTTACGTCATATTTCTCTTGTCACATCTTTTATGTTGTTTTTGTCTTTTTACATATTTTTTTGTTGTTTTCATCTTGTTATGTGCTTTACATCACTTTTGTTTTGTTACATCTTGTTGTTTTCATTTTGTTATACCTTGTTACATCATTTTTGTCCTGTATTGTATATGTCTTGCGTTGTTATATTATTTTCATCTTATTATGTTGTTTGCGTCTTTTGTCATTCACGTAATATTGGCCTGTTATTTATTGTTATGTCATTGTTAGGTCATTTCCATCTTGTTATCTTGGTAGATTATATTTATCTTGTTACATCTTTTAGCCGTTTTCATTTTGCTCGTGTTACGGCTTTTATGCTGTTTTCATCTTGTTAGTCTTTTATGCGTTTTTTATTTTGTCACGTCTTTTTACGTAGTTTTTGTCTTGCATTAAAGTTTAAAAAAAAGTGAAAAATAAATACTCAAGTAAAGTTCAGATACCTGAAAAATCTACTTAAGTACAGTAACAAAGTATCTGTATCTAGTTAGTTCCCACTTCTGTGGTTAAGTGAAGCAACAGACGTGTCCCTTCTCAGATTGTAACTGGTGGGGAGCCCACGAGCAAGACATTTAATCTCAGACCTGCTGTCCAACAGATAAGACTGGTTGTGCTGAGCCACTTTCATGTGTGAATATGTGCGAGTGTGAAGCAACCTACTTAACAAATCTACACAGACGGTTTCTATTTCAGTATTAGTTGTATTATTATTTGATGAATCTGTTAATCAAACACATGTATAAATGGTAATGAGTCCATGTTATTAGTCGGCGCTCGGCACCAGCTGCAGCCTTGATAATGGAGCATGTGAAGCAGGTGGGAGGAGGGCTGGTGAGTCAAACAGAAATATTGTGTGTGCAGCAGACTGAAGTAGAGAATAGTAAAATGCCTTGATGGATGACATTTAGCTAAGTTCAGGATGATGGGGGGAACTCTCTCTGTCTCTCTCTTCCTGTCTCTATCTATCTGTCTGTCTCTCTGTATTTTCTGGCTCTTTGCTCTGACACAATTACACTTCAGCTCCTATCAGCTCCCTGGATGCTCCACTGCACCCCAGGAATGGATGGACACACACACACACACACACACACACACACACACACACACACACACACACACACGACAGAGTCTCTCTTGTGGCTAGACTTAGTAGGGTAGAATTTACACTTGATGTGGATTATTTGATGTTTATTTTATTCTGTCATTCTTTAGACTGAAAATAGACTTTATTAAAATTAAAACAGCAAACTTTAATTGCTTTATGAAATTGACTGTTTTAACAATAACCTTTGCACCAGGTTCAACTAAATAAATCAGAATAAGATTAAATAAAACTTAAATGATCCCTACTGGGAATATTGGAAATTTCTTAAAGAGACATTATTTAGCCGTCTCTCCAGTAGAATGGGACTTAAAAGCACCAAAAAATACATTTGAAAAATTCAAAACCAGTGTCCTTTTAAAAAAAAAAAATCATGACCTGGTTACTTAAGGTAATCCACAGACCTTGTGATGAGCAGTTTCATGTAGGAACTACTTTTTTTCAGCAGTAGAATCTACCAGAACTACTTTAGACTTCATTAGAAAGAAAGTAGTGCAATTTAGCCCCGTTACAGTGGAGAGAAGGCAGACATGTACACAGTTAATATCTATCAGCTCTGTGACTTTACACCAAAAACATCTAGATGGATAAATAGCAGGGGTCAATGTGTACTTTATCTGTCCTTTTAATGAAATGAAATTAAAATGCCACACAACCTTATAAGATGTGATTCAGATGTTTGATGACCTGAAGTCATGTTTAGGTCAAAGATTCAACGTCCAGCTTCAAAGAGTAAACTGTTGGTTTTGACAAAATAACTCACAGGTTCTGAAAGATTTCCATGGATTAGTGATGGACTGGTGGACCAGGGCTTTTGATGGTTATGTAGCGTCCGAGCCAAGTGTCGAATTCTCAAAATAACTTGTATCAGGGACCCCTCGTAACACGGTCAGCTGCAGTATTCATTCAGCTAAAGGGCCGGGCCCCTTCTTGAAGGGTCATGCAGCTGTATTCATGTGTATAGTTATATTGGTGGGCTGGGTTGCTATAAAGCAAGCTAACAGTTTGTTGAAGCTAACAGAACGGAGTGTTCTTGAGTGTTTTTTAAGTGGATTACTAGCTTCAGTCCCACAGTGATCTACATTTAGAAACATCTATCTCCTACAGCCGCACCACAACAAGCCTCCATAGGAATCGAACCTCCATTATGAAGCCAAAACCATTAAGTTATGATATTTATGACACAGAACTGCAGAACATCTATAATCAAACACTTCATGTAATGGCAGGGTGTGTCTGTATTTTTCATTTTTACCCCCCCTCCTCCTCATCTCTTTCTCTCCTCCCTGCTTTCCTTCTATCTTCTCGCACACACACTCATCTTCCCTCTTTCTTCCTCATCCCTCATGATCTTTTGTGCTGTGGTCAGCCAGGAGTTAATGATGTCTGTGCTAATGTGGTCTAGGCCAAGGGCACACACACACACATGCACACACACACAAACACAGACTCACACAGATGCAGGGTCAGTAGTGCAAGAGGGTCAGACAGATGGTCAAGTTAACAAACAGCAGGGGAATTCAAACCATAATGTGCACACACACACACACATACACACACATATAATTACACTTATTTGATATATTATATTTAAAAAAAACTTGCATCCAATTTTAGTCTCCCACACTAAAATAACCCAGAGCCTGATTTAAACCTGATCCTGATTCTAATCTTTTTGTTAAAGGAGCAATATGTAGCTATTGTGAGACCAGCAGTCCACATAGTGAGTTGGAGCCATAGACTGTACATTAAATAGGTTGCAATCCTGTTTAAGTTAATATATGATCTATGGTTGAGGCAAGTTGCTTCCCCTCGGCCTTTCCTCCCCAGACCCAGCAGAGACAGGCAGGCTGCAGGAACGCTGCAGGAGCGCAGGATGCACGCAACCTTGTAAACTGACAACAACATGCGACGATGAGTCCTCCACTGTAGGTTGATCAGCCGTTTATAACTGTCAGTGACTGTCGATATAAAATTAAGCCTGTCATCCTGAAATTCAAAAGCCCACTGCTCTGAAATAACACACTCTGGACGATGAGTTAAGTGGCTGTCTGTCTCACTGCTGCCAAACTTAAACAGACGCTTACTTATTCGGCAAAAATTCTACATTCATTTGAATTCTGATGAGTGTGCAATGGACATGCAAAACAGTTATTTCTGTTATGGAAATTTCAAGGGAGGATACTGCAGCTGTAGCGCTCATGTCAAGTGAAGCGAGTATTTCAGCTTAACATGTTTCCTTGAAATGACACATTGTGGTCATTTTATGATTTATTCCAGTAAATATACAACCAATTTCCCCTAATTTAGAATGTTCCTCATCTTTATACTTTGTGAGGTTATTTGGTCTTTATAAGTTATGGTAACACTGTGACTATGACACACCTTTGTCTAAAAGGTCTCGTGAAACAGACCCTCACAGCCTTTATTTTCCTGTCCCACATCCTTTTGCATCATCTCTGTCCATCAATCTGTTCATAAATCAGTTGTTTATTGTGGAAATGAACAACTGTCTCACCAAGACTTAAAGGTGCAATATGTAAGAATTAGGCCACCTGTCGAATTCATACTCCAAATATACAGGGGCAGCATATCGCCAGAGTAACAGCTAACTGTAGCTGCCATTAGCTAGTTATCTCACTTATTCAGTATTACCTGACCGCAAGTGTGCCTAAATGGAGCACAGAGCATGAGGCCAGTTTGACGACAGGGAAAATGGTACAGAAGCGATTCACAGCTGCTGCGACCACGACTCTAACTCCAGGGTGAAGATACGGTGGGTGGGGACAGGAGAGGCATGAAGCAGGAGAGGTAGGCCAGAGATAACGTCATGGGGAATAACAGCGTGAAGAACCAGAATATTTTCACATGTAACTCTGTGAACTGCAGGTTTATTTTGACCAAACCACAGCTGGTAATTGTTGGGGGCAGTAGAAAGACAAACAAAGATGGTTTCGGTAAGTTTTATTTTGTTTGTGTTGCATTTAAATGAAGTGTTTTTTACAATGGGTTAACAAGACAATGAAGCTCATAATTAGTTTGGTAAAAATTTGAAACCAGGCGTATGGTTGTATATTTGTGTTGGATAAGGAAATTAGGTGTAAGAGTATTTCATTTTGTGAGCTTATTTTGTTTATTTATTAGACAATAAAAGCAAAGAGAGCTTGTGAAACGTAGCAAACTTGCTGCTCGCACACATTTCGCAGCTAAAACTGTGGTAGAGGGCCTGAGCTATACTATCGGACTATAGCTTTTTGAGGTACAAAGTGGTATTACCAGACAGGATGGGTCTGGGCACATCTCTGACACAAGTTTTTTTATTATTGTTTTTATTTATTTTTTTTAACATATATATATTTTAAACTAATATTCTTACATATTGCACCACAAATCACAGACAAAAGAAAGACAGTATATTCAATGGTTTTTCATACTGGCACACAAAATATTCCTGCAATTCCATAATATGTAGTGGCTTAAATTTTATCTCAGCCATAATATTCCCGTGCTTGTTGGATACATTACATATATTGTATATATTTCAATGTGAAAGTTCATTATTGGCTTTGGAAATGGTGTTTTGAGAGAATCTAAACTTAATCCCACTTTTTTCTTGAGCTTTCAAACATCTAAAATGGCCCTCATCAACCACGGGGTCTGCTCAGATGCAGTGGAGTTGGTTCAGTTGTCATCACAGTCATACAATGGCTCCATAAAAACCTGTGAATAGAAAGTAACATGAAAATTAGTCAGTCAAATGTGTCAATAGAGACAAAACACTAAGATGGGGTACACGCACCTATTGTCAGTCAGCCTGAATCATTTCAGAAGCGAGGAAGGAAGTGACACGTGACTCAAGAAAGGTCTGAGACCACTTTGATGTGCACTGGAAATAACTGACATTTTCACAAGCAGAGTTTTTCCACATACTTCAATGAAAAACCCATTTGAGGGCTTAATGCTTTAAAGGTAAAGTATATAAAAAATGTCTCACATGTAAGCACTTCATGCTTGGTATTTGTTGCAGTGTGCACCTGCTTATTATTTTCAAAAGTCAAAATTTAATAGTAAACCGAAGGTTACTATACTACAAAACGTACAGTAAAAATACAAGGATGCAAGGATACAAGGCTATTTATCATGTAACAAGATTGTAAAATGAGATTCAGCTGTAGTTCCCTATTTGACTGATTGATTGGTAAAAGATAAATAAAAATACATGCAAAATGAATGAATAATGTGGAATGCTGAGGGTGAATTGGGCAGTCTCACAGCCTGAGGGAAGAAGCTAGTCTGGTGGTGAAGCAGCGGATACTTCTGATGGCAGCAGGGTGAACAGGCTGTGGCTGGGGTGTGTGTTATCTTTTAGTGTCCTCAGTTTTCCTGCCCTGGGTCGTGCACATCCCATGATGCCAGTTTGTAATGTTTCCAGTCAGGATGTTTTCAATTGCTCCTTTTTAGGAGTTAACAAGAACACAGCATGGGAGTTCCCTTAAGAAATTCAATTGTTCTACGCCTTCTTGACCAGTGTGATGTCCATAACTGGTTCTCTTTGATGTTCATTCCCAGGAACCTAAAATTGACCTGTTGTACCACAACTCCACTGATGTTGTCTGAAAATCATCAACTAGCCCCTTGGCTTTGCCAACGTTCTCTGTGCACCGCTCTGCAGATTTCCTCCCAATATGAAGTCTCATTGTCATTTTAAATCCATCCAATGATGGTGGTGCTCATAGAGTTCTCTCCGGGGGTTCTATTCTGTCTGTTCTGGGCTCTGTCGGGGGCAGCAGTCGTGGGTGTACAGTGTGAACGGGAGTGGGCTGAGCATACAACCCTGGGGAACTCCGGTGTTGAGCACTAAAGTGGAGGAGGTGACACCGCCAAGCTGAACTGTCTGGGGTCAGTTTGTGAGGAAGTCCATTATCCAAGTGACATTTTGCTAACCTGCGCCCTCCTTAGTTGCTGTTGCTACTGCCAAGCTTTCCATTCTCAAACTGCACATATGCAGTTTACAATGATATGAGGTTTAGCGCCAAAATTGGGAGTAATTGTTGAAATATGAAGTCTCTGATTACTTAGACAAGTAAACAAAAGCATCTTCTCATTTCTAGCTCACAACAGTGGATTTTGTTGGTTAAAATGATGACTCTCACAGGCAGATTTCATAAGTGTAGCTAGCTAATGTAACCTAATGCTAATCTTGAGTCAGCCATTAAGTCCATCTCCAGCTGACGTTTTAATGTTTCCATCTGACACATTTTAAAACAAGAACCCTGTGAAAGTGTATGTAAAGTTACCTAACAGCTACATGTGGATGGGATTCTGTTCTTTATGTGCTGGAGAACCAGTTTTCTCAGGATTGGGGTGAGTGCCACAGGGAGGTAGTCATTTACACTGGGCACATATAAAGCAACAGAAATGAAAAATCCTGGATGCCCCAGCCTGTGTTACAGTGTTGTTAAATCCAGATTGTACGGTCCTGGATCAGAGAGAAATCTTGTTCTGATGGGACAGAGGACGAGAGACGCTACTGAAGTGTCCCTGAACACCATTTCAAGTGTTTGTCTCTATATCTGACCCTTCCCCCTTACCTCTGACCTTAAACTTAAATTATATCATGTTTTCTCAGACTCTCCTCTGTACCTCATTACCAGCCTTAGAGCAGGTTCACCCATTTCTTTCATGTCATTACAGAGCCCCCTGCTGGTCACCAGAGGAACTGGCTGCAACAGGAAAAAGAATATATTCACAAATACAGACACACTGTGGGAGGACCTGAATTGGGTTCATAAGAGGAAGCTGAAAGGAAGCTCACCAGATCAATAAAACTGAATGTTGTTATAATTTCATTATGTGTTTTAACAATGCTTTAACAGGATGCTGCAGTGATTGTGTTTGACAATGCCATATATTGTGGGCACTCAAGATAATTCAATAAAGAATGATGAAAATCTGTGTTGCCTGCACTGCCCAAATGGATTTTATAGTGTTTCTCCCCTTTCCAGCATTCATGTGATGTTGAAATAATCAGGAGAATGAGTTGACAACTTGGAAATTTCAAGTCTGAACAACAACTTTGGAAGTTAGAGAAAATTTTGGTACACACTGCAGTCCCCTGTTTGCGTTGTGATTCTTTCTTTCTTTCTTTCTTTCTTTCTTAAAAGCACTGGTACAACAAAAATACGCCAAAATTGGCAGGTGGGTTGCAAATTCCACCCACTACTCAGGCACAAAAAAATCATTAACTTGAAGTTGGGGCTGTAACAAACAGGTTGTAATGTCTTTGCAATTATCTCAAAAATGGCTTGGCGTAGACTCACAATTCTTTCACCATTTTAATCGTTGGTCTTCTGCTTCAAAAATGTCAAATTTATGACTTTTCCTTAATTTTTTTTTTATCAAAATCCTTTTAGACCTTTGGACCAGGTGGTCCAAAAATGAGTCTGCTACAGACATTGTTGATCTAAAGCTATCAATCAAATTTAGATACATCGGTCCATTTTCTTTTAACAATCTAATCAATCTTTACCAATATAACTCATTTTCTCATGATTGCATTGAGATTTTGATGGGAAAATTGAGACACGTGTTCTGGAGAGTTCACTGAGCTTATGTAAGCACATTTTTCACCTTTAGGAGGCGCCACAAATGGGAAAAGTTTTTATCTCATAACTGGCTGCATGGATTCATATGAATATTATTGGGATATGACTCAGTTTGTAATGATTGATTAAAATAGATGTGATTTATTTCACAAATCTAAACATTTATGTGAAGGCGTTCGTGTCTAGATTGAGAAACCCTGGGTTGACTTACCGACTTGATAACTAGCATCATGTGATCACTTATCCTTGATTGCCTTTGTTAGGTTTAGTCCAGGCAGATCACATAAAGATATCCTGGGGATGTTGAACCTGCTTTGTAGTACAGGCCGGTGCTTGCAGGACTTGTTTGTAATCTGGCATAAGGTTGTAATCCTCAGTAGCTGTCCATGCAGAGTGACCTGGATTAGTAAGAACAGTTCTGAGAACATGTCAGACAGAATCAGATTCAATATGATAGTATAGCAACATAAGTCTTCACTGGAGTCTCGGTCAACTCAACACCCAGATGCTACAACAAGTGCAACAACAGCAGCAACCCCACCTTACCCTCCAGCATTCATGTTTTTTCTACATTACTGAAAAGGTCATGAACGCGCCAAAGCTGGGATAAAAACTTCCCAACTCAGGAAATGGGAGCATCCAAGGTGTGAATGCACATTCTAGCCATGCTCATGTCTTTCAAACTTTATTATAGGATTCTCTTTGTTTTGTATTATATATACTTCATGTAGTGTGTATGTGTATGTATAATACTGCAGTGTATTATATACAGTATACCATTATCTAATTTATATTCATCTGTTTTTACTGTACACAAAAATTCACTTTTATCATCCATTATTATTGCAATGTATATACTGTATATAGCATTTTTATGTCACCTCTCATTTATTTAATTTTAGATGTAATTCCAGCATATTGCTCAGCATCGGTGTAGCCATGGTCACGTCATTCAAACTCCTGCCTCCAGCTGGTACCAGACTTGATGTAAATTTGTCTCCACATCGGAGCTCAGATAACTCTGATGACATCGTCATGCAGACTTATTTTCTCAAACTTTGACAAATCTCATCCATAGACACAGTAGACATTATGCAACTGTCCTCTATCAGGCTATCATGGAGTGCTACCCATGATCAGTGAAACAGTCATCATTATGTAGAATCAGTAGAGAATGGCGCTTCACTGAGGTAGTATAAGATTTTAAAAAATATGGCTGGAATACGGTCCCGAGGTTATTGTGTAAAAAAAACTTAAGCCAGATATATCTGCAAATGTGCACTTTTAGAACTGTGACTGCAAATATAACTAAATTAAGGAGCTCTTCTATTTTCTTTTAAAGATGGTTTTTGGTCATTTTTCCCTCCATTTTGATAATGACAGCTGAAGATACGAAAGGAAATGGGGTTGATAGAGAGGGGATGACATGCAGCAAATGGGCCGCAGGCAGGGGTCAAACCAGTGGCCACTGCAGAGGACTGATAGCTTCAGTACATGGGGTACACATTCTACCAACTGAGCTACAGGGACGCCTCAGAAAATCAATTTTAAGATATTTTTTTTAACCATCATGACAAAGCATGATGGTTCAGACAAGAGCAGAAAATATACAACCAAGGAACTGATCCAGGGATGTTGAGATCTCCAGGACTCCGCCTCCCACTCATAAATAATGATGTGCCAGAGATGTCGTGAGCTCACTTCAATGTAGATTAACTAACTCTATATTTATGGGACAGAAAGTGGCAGTGACAAATGACAGTGACATGAAAACAGTGTTTTTTAGAGGCGGTCAGTGACAGCAGGTCCTTGGTACACTGAGCTTTGTGTTGTAATGCTTCATTCTAACAGCAGAGGGCAGCAAAGTTACATATTGATCTTTTATCCAACATTCAAATCTTGTGTGGACAGAGGAGCTTTGTAGGGCATGGCTAGTTTGAGAAAGTCATTCATAATTTTACTTAACACACAGAGTTGATTTTTTCATTTCATAGCAAAGTCGTGGTGAGTAGTGATTTTATTTGATAAAGCCTCTGTACAGCCTCACAAGTGTTTCAGTAAACCTGGCTGATTGGACCTGTGCTCAGGACTGTATGAAGGAGTGTAGGCTGCAATTGACCGACATCTTCCAGAGCCTCCTGTTAGCTTTGTTATACCTGTTAGGATGGAATAAATCACACCTTTATCAATCTTATTGTTAGATGAGTTTTGTGAACTAATGAATAATCATCAAAGCACAAACCAACCTTCAACCTGAGCAGAGGTCTGGAGACTTTAAAGTGTCTCAGAGTTCTCTCAATGTTAATCAAAATACACATTTTTAAACCATAATTCTTATTTAGCTTTGATTTAGGAGGTATGCAGAGTTGACATGGTATGGTTGAGGCACACCCGATAGCAATATTATTTCATGAATTTGTCAAAAAATAGAAGGTTTTATACATATGTTATCAGTAGTTATTGTTAGTTTTAGATTTTGAAGGATTTTAACACATTTTTTAATTGTTTGAATTTGTGAATTCTTGTCTGGGATGAGGCTGTTTTATGGCACAGAGCAAGTTTATAAATAAAAAATAATAAGCAAACCAAAACATTTAATATATTACAAATATTTCACTTACATAAATACCTAAAGAATACACTTTCACCTGAAAATTAGAGTTATAGTGTTGGTATTACTTATTTATTTATTTATTTATTTATTTATTTATTCATTATTATTATTATTTATTTATTTATTTATTTATTTATTTATTTATTTATTTTTATTTTTTTTACATTTTTTTATTTATTCATTGGTAAGACATGATTCATCTCTATACTCAAGAATGGGTGAATTTATATTGTTGCTGTATAGTGTGTATGTTACATAATACTGCAGATAGTATATTATATATTATATATTATATACTTTATATTTATCTGTATTTAGTGTCCACAAATATTACACTTTTATAGTCCAAGGTATTGCAATGTATAGCATTTTTATGTCACCTAATATGTTTTATTATATTAATATATTTCTTAGCTGATCTGTGTGCAGTTGTGACATGTGAATCTGTCCTGGAGGATCAGTCAAGTCTTATCTCAGTGTGGCTGATACTGGTGGATCATCTTAGTAACTGATTATAGTCAGTTTTCAGGCCATATTCCTGTTATTTTTGGAAAAACACATCATGCATGAGGACGGTAACTGTTACATTATATACTAGCTTGTGTGTTAGCATGCCTCAGTTAGACCAAAAAAATTCTTAAACTGAGTATGATCTGCACTTCACTGTCTTCCCCTGAGGAGACGTCTCCTGCTTTACTGGCTGTAAAACTGGTTTCTTTCTGAAGTGTTTTTTTTTTTAAACTAATCTTCTGCCTCATTAGACACAGTTCCAGAGTATGTGGAAACTGGTGAGATCAGCCTCCTAATGTCCTCCAGTGGCGCAGACATTCCAGACATACAAGATGTGTGTCAATTCAACCCATTCAGCTCCATAAATAACCTTTTGAAATTTAACCAAATATTCAAACCACAATGCTGCCTGACACTGTGTTTTGGCCAACAAATAATAGCTATAGGCTAGGGTGGTGATACATGGTAACGTGGGCGTTGGCAGAAGCTCACGCAAAGCATCCTGGTGTAGGAGCTGCCGGCACGGCTCCACGAGCAGGAGAACTCAGATGTCTCAGTCAATACAGCAGCACTGAGGAATTTATTGCTTCAGCTGACAACATTTAACATCAACACTGACTGGACCGCCACATGAATAGTGATGAATTTTCCCTTTAATAGTCTGTTCATGTTTTAATAAATCTATACAGACATTTATTTTATTATTTTTTTTATTTATTGTTTATTTGATGTGGACATCACAATTACATTGGACAAACCAGATGCATTGTTTGAGTGTTTTAGCACATGTGCTAATTCGTAACACTTGTCCACAGGAGGCTCTTGAAATGATAAAAATAATAAAAGTAATAAGAAAAGAAAGAGAAAAAATGCAGTGTACAATAACATTACAACAGTAAAAGAGAAGCAAGTTTTTCAAATTAAATACATACATAAGCTACAAAGGAAAGGCAACATGGTCAAGCAATCAACCAGTTAAAACTATTCATGTAAGCACTGTTGTTTTGATTTTAGCCATTGTTTGAGTCCTTTGTTAAAAGCATTACTGTTGGTCTCTAATTTTAGATTAGTGGGTAGGGAGTTCCAAAGTTTTGCCCCCTTTACAGAAAGAGCAGACTGACAGAATGAAGTCTTGTATCTTGGAACAAGACAATCACCACTGGTGGAGGCTCGTGTGTTCGCTCTGTGGTCGCTCTGATGCCTGGTGGCCAGTTCAAAAAACAGCAGTGACACATGATTATTTAAACATTTAAAGAACAATTTAAGAGTACTAAAGTTTATAACATTTTCAAAGGTGAGGAGGTTGTGTTTTCTTAAAATGCGGCAGTGATGCCATCTCATTGGTTTCCGGTCCGTGAATTTTATTGCCTGCTAGTATATTGAGATTATAGGTTTTAATGTGGTTGAAGAAGCTTGTGACCATGATGTGATGCAATATGACAGATGAGAAAAAATCATTGCATGCACAGAATCAGAATCAGAATCAGAAACCTGACTATCAAACTTTAAGTTCTTGTCCAAGATGATGCCTATAGGTACTTGACTTCATTCACTTCATCAATGATTTCCTTCTTAATCCTGACCTCAAATACATCATGTGTGGGCCTATTACGCATGGAGAAGCACATGGATACAGTATTTTTTGACATTAAGAGTTAGATGGGATAACTTGAGCCATTCAGAGATGTTCAATAAAGCCTGCGTCAGATGCTCACCTGCCAGGCTGGGTGTTTTAGTGGACACATGGATGACCACATCATCAGCGTACATCTGGCAGTTGACATCTGGACAGCAGCTTGGGAGGTCGTTGATATACATTGTGAACAACAGTGGACCAAGAACAGACCCTTGCGGTACTCCCATGCTGTTTGCAATTTATAGTCGTGAGATGAGAGGCCAGATCCACTTGTATAAGTGTAATTTAAAAAGAAAAAAAAGATGAATAATGTAAATTATATGTGCATTTAAATTCTTTGAAAGTCATAAGATTTAATATCTGACAGCTAATGTTTTCATCGGATGTTCCAATGAGAAAAATAGCTGGCTTTATTTTCAGGACATTACAATTTCTTGTGAATTACTGTAGAATTTAGTAGCACTAGCAGCACATTTGTTTACAATAATTACACAAAGTAAATAGCTAGTTTGGCACAGATACTAACCCTAACCCTAACCCAAAGTGGACAGACCAAACACAGCCCAATTTTCAACTTTTAATTTTGGGCGAAATGTGGACCAAACTGGACGGACCAAACACGGTTCAATTTTCAACTTCAATTTTTGGCCTACATTTGGACCAAGTATGGACACTGTCTCACTCTACATTAACATACTTTAAACACGGCCAAACTTTTGGGCAACAGTTGGACCAAATCATATTGACCAAACGGACCAAACCGGACAGACCGATTCAGTTTTCATCATCTATTTTTGGGCTACATTTGGACCAGATCAGATGGACCAAACACAGCACATTCACAGCACAGGTCTATTTCTGGGCTAAATTTGGAACAAAACAGACGGACCAGGCGTGGTTCATTTTTCGACATCTGTTTTTGGGCTAAATAAAGGCCAGCCAGATTTGAAAGAAGTGACGCTGGGTGTTTGGTGACTAATATCTGAAAAACCAGTGCATTCATTGGGTGTGGCATCAAGAAAAAAAACTGATGGCTTGATTTCCAGTACATAACAATGTATTGTGAATGACTGATGAGTAAACAGCTAGTTTGACCAAGATAAACATGCTGGAAAGGCTGCACCTTGGTGTTTGATGCTGGTGGGTTTTGGCTCAACAGAAAACCTAAAAGTGTTTTGAAGTATAGATACTATCTCACTCTACATTGACATACATTAAATGAGAAGGTGCACTGATACAGAACTGTAAAACTGTGTGTGAAGCCCTAAGAGCCGTCTGTTTGTTGTACTTCTGAATCATCTTTTCAAACACGACAGAACAGAGGACATCTGATACCTACAGCTGACTGTAATAAAACACTAACTTTGTCCCGGTGCATTAAAGAGAGTAAACAGCAGACTGAGACGTCCTGACATGACACCAAACAACCACACCTTGATACATCCACCAGAATTTGGCTTCAAATATTTGAACAAGCCTGAGGTGCGTTTGATTTACTCGGCCAGACAGAGGTGACTGAACAGAACATGTTTTCAAGTCAGCTAATCCTCTGTATTTACTCAAAGGATAAGGCCGGTGTTATTCTGTACTTTTCTTCTTTGACAAGTAATTCTGTGGAAAACCAAACAAACAATAGATTAGTCTCTCAGTACCTCCTGACTTCCCTGTCCTGTCCGTGGCCCCAAGCACACTCGTTCCCACTGAAGATGTAAATATCTAAAGGGACGGATCACCCCAAAATCTAAAATACATACTTTCCCCCTGGCTTGTGGTGCTATTTATCCATCTAGATAGTCTTGGTGTGAGCTGCAGTAGAATCTACTGGAACTATTTTCTTTCTCCTAGAAAGACAGTAGTTCCTACCGCTGAGTAAAGGCGGGTCATCATTTTTGCAAAGAGACACTGGTTTTGAATTTTTCAGATGTATTTTTTTGGTGCTTTGGAATATCACAAGCCGAGTGCCATTTAGTCCCATTATACTGGAGAGAAGGCAGACATCTTTATGGCCAATATCTCCAAAACTCTGCAGCTCACACCAAAACTATCTACATGGATAAACAGCACTACAGGCCAGAGGAAAAATATGTATTTTTGATTTTGGGGTGAACTGTCCCTTTAAAGAATAAAAACAAGTCACAGACAATTTGTAAAATGGCTCAGTAGTTTTCTAAAAATGTTGCTAACTGTAGTTTGTACCAAATGTTATTCAAACAAGAGGAAATAGTGCATTAGTTGGGGACTATTTTCAGTGGCGGATTAATTTGCATTTGGTGCTCTAGTGAGTATTTGGGGCAGCAGGACAGTGTGTGTGTGGGATTGAGTCAAAATTAACTACAGTGTGTGTGTTCATAGTACGTTTTTTAAATAGTTTTTGAACATGGAGCTCTATACAGGCTACACAATACTAATATTTACTGTTTACTACGTAGAAAAAAAAATTCAGTTCAGGGTATTAGTAAGTCAGTGTTGTAGTTTATTGTTGCTTTACAGTAACAGTCATCAGTTCTCACAGTTTATTTCAGCTCAGTTTGTCACATACAGTACCTTTAATGACTACACACACACAAACACAGACGAACCAGGCCCCATTTACACCTGGTAGTGACATGTGATCTGTATCTGGGTACGTTATCTGGATAATGACATCTGGTCCATGGATCGTTGCATTTACACCTGCTATTAAAATGCGATCTTGCAATTCTGATTGTGCCCGATTGTGATCAGCAGTCAATATGCAAATTAGCTGGGGTTGGACTTGTCAATAGACACGGTGCAGCTCAGGTCATGGGAAGCAATGCCACAAATGGACGTCCTTCATTATTAAATCCCTTTTTTGTGAGGGAAGACTCGCTAGCTGCTGCTGCTACTTGTAGCTTTTGATTAGTTTGCTTGTGCCCATTTTTTTTCTTAGGAGTGTATTCATGCTGCATGATTTACATTTGAGAGCCAATCACATTCTGATTCTATTGTGTCAGGCAGCAACAGCGTCCAGATGCAGGTTGCATTTTAATGCCAGGTGTAAATGGGGTACACACACTTAAAAGCAGTCCTTGTTGCCCCTCTTAAGAGTAGTCTTCTACTGATGTTAATGGGGCTTAGAGCTGCTAATTGTCCACATTTTCTGAAGATCATCTATATTTGACCATTTTTATTTATAGGGAATAAAATGTAATCAACACTTTTCGTGGAGAATCTGGAGGAGAGTTGTCATTTTTGGAAAAAAAAAAAAAAAGAAAAGAAAAAGATAATCTGTCTGGAGTTGCATCTAATCTTTTCCCTAAAGACTTTTCTGTTTTGTTTTGTTTTTATTTGCTCCGGAGCTGCAGGTTGCAGACCCCTGATATGTGCTGTTCAATATGTATTCTGTAGTTTCAGTCTGCGTTTCCACACAGTTTGAACAGACAAATATTGCGAGGACTTGATTCTCTTGTACAGTATGAACGCTGTGTGTGACTAAACACTGTAACATTAATAATAAAAATAGCAAGCAACACATGGATTGCAATTTCTTGATGTGGGTTCAGCATAACAGCTCTTTCAATTTGATAACCGACTGCCTCAAGCAGGGAGAGTTTCTACATTTGATAGTTTAATAGACGCCATTACCCAGAATTTATGTGGGCCTAATATGAGTTTGGTTAACTAAATGTGCTGAGTGAATGTTAGATGAGCGCTCACACACTGCTGAATGCTCCACTCCAACACCAGAATATGACCTAAACAGTCTAAATGTGCTCATTAAAATGTCAATATTGAAGCATATGATGCACTCTAATAGATGGAAATCGATGTAAACCCAACCTCCAACTCATAACCTCCACGCTCCTGTTCATATTCCATTATAGGCTGACTTAAAGCTGGTCATTACACAGCAAATACAGCTAACATGTTGCCCTCTCAACCACTTCCGCTATTACTGCAGTGGCAGAGAAAATGGTTTTGAGAAAAATGAACATTACTGTCCAACCACTGCAGTCTAGATGTGAAAGCTGTCTGAGGCGGTGCTAGCTCATGATTTGAATCATCAAACTCTATCATTCTTTGCTTTATAATCAGAAAATATGCGCCATTTAATAAAAGTTAGCAAGGGACAAGCAGGGGTGCAAGCTTCTTATAATATGACAGAAACATGAGGATTTAATTAGAAAAGAGATTTAAAATAGAGTTCATGGAACTTAGCATTGTGGCTTTTACTTTTTAAAGACTCCATTTGTTGTTGGAGCAGCTGATAACAGCCCGTTCTCATTCCCAGGTTTTCACATTTTGTTTTGTCACACCCCTCTGCATCTCATACAGTTTTACAAGGTACCCTTTAGCATCCTTATTAGGATGGTCAAACACGGATGTGTTTGTGTCCCCTACGAAACCAAATGTCAATGTTAGCTAAAGTTTTAAAGATACAGTTTACTTCAACATCAAAACTATGTATTTTTCCTCTGGTCAGTTGTGCTGTTTATTCGTTTAGATTTTTTTTTTTTTTTTTTTGTAAGTCTACCTAATGACCTGGTTAGCAGTTTCACAGAGGAACTACTTTCATTCTGGTAGATTCTAAATTAGTTCTGCTAGATTGTACCACAGAAAGAAAGTGAAACTGCCCACAACGAGGTCTGTGGATCACCTTGAGTAACCGGGTCATGTGTTTTGGAAAGAGACGCTGCTGTCGAGTTTTTCAAATGTATTTTTTTGGGCACCACAAGCTGAGAGCCATTTCTCTCCAAAACTCTGCAACTCACACCAAATAAAAAATCAAGATGGATGGATTGTTTTTGGAGTGAACGTCCCTGGTTTTAACCCAAACCGTGATCTTGAAATATAACCTGTACAAACTGTGACCGTATACTGTGTTAAATAGGCTTTCTGGCAGCATCCCATACAGACGTTAAAGGTTAGCTTGTGCATCAGTATGAGATACAGAGGGATGAGACAAAATTGTTGCTATTTGACAGCAGCCTAGAAAAAGAAACTAGACTAAATTTCTTTGAAAAATTTTGTATATAACCTTTATTTTCAGGGCATTTCATTACTATATATTCAGCATTTAACAGGTTGGCAAAATTCTTCAAAATTCTTAAAATGTGAAATCGACTTATATTTTATATTTTATTTTTTATACCAGCGAGATGCTACCACAGTAATGGCAGCTGGTTCTGTTGATTTTAAAGGAACAGTTCACCCCAAAATCAAAAATTCATCTTTTCCCCCTGGCCTGTAGTGCTGTTTATCCATCTAGATTTCTTTGTTGTGAGTTGCAGAGTTTTGGAGATATCAGCCGTAGAGATGTCTGCCTTCTCTCCAATATACAATGAGACTAAATGGCACGGTCACTCAAGATAATCCACAGAACCTGTTGTGAGCAGTTTCCTGAATGAACTGCTGTACACTTGGGGTGAACTGTCCCTTTAAGATATTTCCCTTGAATATTGACTTCAGTTGATTCAAAACAAAATATTAGGTTAGAAGCACTGCTTGTAAATTGTGTGTTGAATTTGTCCAGCATAATGACCAGCTTCAGGTGTACAAAGTGTGGATGCAGCAAATGTGTGTATGTTGAGTCTGTGAAGCTTTGTGTGTGAGTGTGAGTGTGTGTGTCTGTGTAAGGGTACGTCTGTGGTTCATGTTTCCTCTTGTTTTGACAACAGAGACGGGCTGGTTGTAAAGCCTCCTATCATCTAATCAGTACACAAACACACACACAGACACACACACGAGCACAATAATACTCGAGACATGCCTACAGTGTCACACAGGCACAGGGAGGATGTTACACTGAGTAAGAATGAGAGGGGGAGAAAAGGCTGAAAAGGACACACCTACAAACACACATTCACACACACATCAATAGTTTCTTTGTCCGTCTTCAGTCTGCAGCTGAACTACAACCACATCAACTTTCCCTTTTCCGTCTCTCTTTCCGCTCCTGTCTTCACACCTCTTCTTTCTTCTCTCCTGTAAAGAAGAGAAATATGGATCAGATTAAAAGAAAAGGGGAACCAGATGTGCCGTAAAACTTCAGAAAGAGGGAAACGTGGAGAAGAGAGAAAGAGGGCTTTTATTGCTCCTGTGTTTCTGTCCCCTGTACGCTACATTAAATTAGTAGTTTTACAACTTTTCCACCTCCTTCAGACTGGAAAAAAAAAAAACTCCTCCAGCTCCTCCAGAGAGAAGTGATCAAGCCACGCTGTAAGACTTGATGATATTTCCATCTGCAGGGCTGTTCAAACCCTGACCTGGTGGGCACAATAATGACCAGCAGCCATCAGTCACATGACTATACCACTGCAGCTATAAATCCTAATTTGGAATCTGCCATTACCCATTCAGACCGACAGGAAAATTACTAATTATTATGTATTGTCTCAAGCTACAGTAGATCAGCCTGGTTATGCACTGAGACCACTTATTCAGATTGTTGTAGAGGACTGACTTTTTTTTTAAGAATATGAAAACAAAATTCCTCAAAAGGACTTCTCCAATACTTTTGTTCTATTGAAAAAAACATAATAGAAACTAGAAGAAGTGCAGATTCTCCACCAGGCAACAGATTGTGAAGCACCTGCTGCAATGTCACCACAACTGCCAGAAGCAACCAGCGGAGATGGTGCAAAGTTCCGCCAACATTAACATGAGCTCCACATATGTTGTCCTGAGCTAAAACAAGGTTTCAGACGGAAGCAGCCGTTGCTCACTTGCGGCCTCTAGTGGCTGGTTAAGAAGAGTGATAAGTCAGCTGTCAATGGTCGTAAAAAAGAACTTCCTTCAAGGCGTTGTTGAGGTATTGTGCTCACAAGAACAGGACAGACATGAGGCCACAGCAGCCTTGACCTTTGACCACCAAATTCTAGTCAGTTTATCCGTAAATCCAAGTGTACATTTGCGCAACGTTTTAAGAATTTCCCTCCAGACGTTCTTGAGAGATCAGGCTTACAAGAATGGGATGATCTGAAAACATAATGTATCCGACCATAAAAATAAAAAGGCATAAAAAAAAGAAGAAGTTGTTAAAGATTTTTCCAATCACAGAGAATCACAGAGGTCCTTCAGCATTCAGTCATGGATGTGGCCAAAAAAATGTAGGTAGCTCCGGACAAGGTGCAGATCCACTGATCACGCACGCACACCTGGCAGACGACAGAATGGTAAGCCTACCTGTGAGTATATTTAACACATACTTGGTTAAAAAACAAAATAAAACATTGATTTGACATTGTGGTGGACATGAAAAAAAAAGCATTATAAAAAAAAAGGAGTGGAATAAGGAATGATCGAAAAGAAGCTTCATAGAGCTAAGACAACCAGCTTCATACATGGAATCAATTAGACATGCATTAATAACTGGGCTCAGCTCTCTTAGATGATGCTTACATGTACAACCTCTCTTTTCGCTCTGTGGGTGGCAGTGTTGGTGGATCTGTCTGCTGGTCTGACAGTCCACCACTTTGGTCCACACTGAAATGTTTCAACAACTATTGGATGCCATGAAATTTTGTACAAGCGCTCACAAGATCCAGAGGATGTAACCAACTGAATCTGGTGATCCCCTCATGTTTCCTCTACTGCCACCATGAGGTTTTAACTTTAAGTGAAATAGCTTGACAGATATCTAACATTAAAGGTCTTGGGAAGCTGCAGCTTTTATTCACAGACAAACCCAAAGAGAAATTGTGAATTTATAGCCCTGTCACTATACATTTACTGCCAGACCAACAACTTTACTGCTCACCTTTTCTCCACTCGGTGCACATTCACGTCACACCACAGACGCAGAAAGATTTGAAAATGAGAAAAAACAGCAACAACAACAACAAAAAAAGTTGTTTAATTTACGGTTACCTTTTTCACAGGTTAAGGTTTGCAACCTTTTAGAAAAACAGAAACCCCTTTGATTGAATGCCGCTCTTGATAATGCATTAAACATCACTGGTTAAAAAGTAACTTAAATAATGCTCACTGTCTGTGGGCGTGTTCGCAGGATCTTTATTTCCACAACAGCATTTGCTCTTTTCAGCAGGTGATAGCCAGTTATATCTCATATTCTTACACTGTATATGCAGGTGACAGCAGGTTCATGCAGGTAGCAGATGGCTCTGGTTTGGTTTCTATATATTTTGGCAGGCATGTGAAAAAGAGTAAAAGTGATAATGATCTGGCAGCAGCAGACTTTTACCTGTCACTGTGTCACCTGAACACTTCTTTCATTCTAGTTTTCTGTCTGACTTCCACCCAGCAACCTTTCCTCTCTCCTTCTCCACTTCTTCCCTCACTCACAGGTCTTTTCTCAGGTGGATTTGTCCTGGCGATCAGTATCCGTTTACACTATAAACAACAGTCCTCTGTTCCTTCTCTCCTTTCATTCCCTGCCGTCCCTCTGTCTCCTCCTCTTTCATCCCTCTGGCGTTCTCACCTCCCTTCGCCACAGTGCCCCTTTATATCTCCCCTCCTCTCAACACACTTCCTCACTCGCTCTGTTCTCCCTCTCATCTCTCCGTCCCTGGATATGAACTACCGTGAAGTCAGTTCAGATCGTCACTGCCAGCCGGTGGTATCACAGGGCTCTGTGAGCTACAGTATATCAAGCTGCTCTTCATGAAGAACCCCCGAAGAGTGTCGCTCCGTAAAAAATAACCTCTGCTCTGTTCACCTCGACCTTCAGAGGCTCAACACTGTGAACTGCAAAACATATCTGTATCCAGTGAAACGGCAATGATTCAATGAAAGAGAAAACCAGGAAACTGGATGACTGCTGCAGTCATCATGTGATCATGACTCCTAAATTGCAGGATTTTTCCTCTGTGGCAATGAGGTCACTGATCTTCCCAGCAAATGGGTCATTTATTCAAAGAAGCACTCCACAGATTTTACACATGAAGTCCAAGTTTACTCATGATGATTAATGTCCTCTTTGGCTCTAGAAAAGCTTTTCAAAATGTTGGTTCAGGCTTAGAAATGAGTGTGAACTGGTGTTTTTAGGTGAGCATTCTTTCTTAAACAGAGAGTGCAAGTGTGGCTAATAGTTGGACGTCCATTACCATGGCAACTAGATTGGTCAATGGACAGAGACAGCGGTGACTCTAACACAAGCTATGAGGTGGAAGATTTTCATTCACAAGTGTGTGCACAAGGACTCCAACGATATGGGGGTCTGATGATGGTTAAAGGCACCCCACCTGGAGGGGTGGTTCTCTTTCTCCCCCTCACAGTTGAGGTGAATAAACACCTGCTCTTCCCCAGCCTCCTCCACATGTCCCTCGGTTAATTGTTTTTTAATGTCCCGCTGGTTAATTCAACACTGCCTTCGTTAACTTTGCTCGCAGCACACCACAGGATGCCACTAACGTCATCCCACCAGGCAGCTTGAGGTTGAGCTGTTTTTCCTTTTATTTCCACTGTTAGCTGCCGTGCTAGATTCTCAGAAGGCGGTGGCCCCCTCTTCCCCTTTGAAAGGCAGCGCCCAATTTCCACTCTTCCCCAGCCTCCTCTGAACAAAGTGATGGAGGGCAGTGTCGACTTCAGTGGTACATAAACAGCTTATTAGATGTTAGCTGCCAAGCTGGATGCTCAGTGGCTAACAAGCTACATTCCCGGCTAACTAGCTAGCACTACATCCCTGCAGGGTTGCTTGGTGAAAACCCCATCTTGGCCCACGGAGGCAGGCCGGGGGTTATTGCATGTCATGTCACCACAGGGGGAGAAACTAAAGCCTATGCAAGCCTGCAGGGTGATGTATGATTTCAAGCCTCTACAATAGTCACACATAGTACAACTGCAACGATTAATCAATAATTACTCGACTATTAAATTGATTACCAACTATTTTGATAATCAATTAATTAATGCTTTAAGTCAAAATCCAATTCTCTGATTCCAGCATCTCATATGTATATATTTCTTATTTCTTATTTTCTTTCTTACTCCTCTATAACAGTAAACAGAATATCTTTGGGTTGCTGACAAAACAAGACATTTGAGGGCTCTGATCAACATTTTTCACTGTTTTCTGACATTTTACTGTATGGACGAGACAACTAATAGTACTAATAGTAACTAATAATATTGAGAAACGAATCGACAGATTAACTGATAATGAAAATAATGATTAGTTGCAGCCCTACATCATGGTTCCAGTTTCCCCATAGCTTAAAGTTTTCGACATTGAGCCTAAGTTATCTGCCAGAAAAGTGAAATGATTTATCATGAAAATGCACCTGAGTGGGGCTTTAAACAGGGATTCTGTGTTACAAACTGGGGGATGGCATTTGAGCTTTTACCAGTAAGAAAAAGTTGTGATACCTCTGCTTTTACTGTTTTGATTTTGGCCACTTTTTTGGCCACACTGTGATGTAAAGTATGACATAAATGTTTACACCAGGGACAAATTAGATCATTTACGGCATTATGTCATGTACCAAGGAAAACAGATGGTGATGTTTATGGTATTAAGGAAATAATATTCCACCAAAATTCCAAACTTTTAACATGCTGACATGTAGAAATAAACACAAAAATGTAATATTCCCCCGACCTCATAAACTCAGTGTCCTCCTTAGTTCAAAGCAGGACCTTCAGTCTAGAAGTCTCTGTTCTGTCTTGTTTTAGTCTCCTCGTCCCCTCTGAGCTCCAAAAGTTCGGCCCCATCCTCCTGCCACAGTGCTGCTGAGCTAAATCTGGAACCCCTCCATACACTGCACGCTGTATATAGGCTAGACTCAGATTAGTAACTGAACTGGGTTAGTTCTTCCAGGGCTTGATCCACTACATTACGCTGTAGTTTCAGAGGACCTGAATACCTCAGGGACAGCATGCCTACTTCCATTTAAAGTCTGTCCCTTGTGAGGAAAATGTGCTGAACTGACTAAAAATACAGAGGAAAAAAAGAACATTTATGCATTCATTTTACTTTTTGCTTTTTTGGCAAAACATATCAGCATTTCAAATGTTATATTTAAATATATTATATTTGATTTCTTCATTTAATTTTTAGGCTCTCTTCTAATTCTAATTTCAACCCGATTTTCTATCAACTTTGCTTCAGAAATGAAAGGGTTACTTTTCCAAAACCAGTAAAATAGAATTATCCAATCAGACTTTTGTCTCTAGGCGGGGAAAGGTTAGAGCTGGCTCACTCATTGGTTAAGACTTTGTCACTGGGACAGAAGGCCATAGCCTGTGTGTTTATTTAGAAAGTGACAGATGAATTAACCAATCACATTTTGATTTACAGTGGATGGGAAGAAAAATCATCCTCTTAAGGCCTTCCTTAAGGCCAGCGCTATCTTCCCTCCAGTCTAGAGATGTAGTAGATGAAACTGACACTGTAGCTAGGTGGCTAGCTTGATAGTGCTGCCTGTTTAAAGGCTGGCGGAGGATTATGTTATTTTGGAGATTGAAATTGTGTTCATCCATGTGGCAACTGCACACTAAAGACACATGCTGTTGTCACAAGCTAGCTGCCTGCCGTTAATCTTTAGCCCTTTTGGTGTGTCTGGCTAAGTTTTGGCCAAACTGAAGTCCCAGTTCGAACAGTTCCAGTTTGCCACTGATGTAACATACCGGATGTTACAGTAACACAGGATTCACTGTAACACTGTTACCTTCTAAACTTGTATCTGTAGGTTCCAGTTTGTCTGAGTCAGCAGTGGAAGGTGAGAGTCACTGGAAGGCAGCGCGAACCGTCCGGTCACTGAGCGGCTGGGTGGGACGGAAGTTGTCCCCCAACAACCCATCATTCCCTTCTAGCAGATCCGCCCCTTTGACGTGGGACCGAAGCCTCCGAAACTCCTCAATCTGCACAGACAAAAGAGGAAAGATCTCATTTTAGATGCCATACAAGGTCACAGCTCCATATCTCAAGGCTCCACGCAGAGGAGGTGTAGTGTTTGTACAAAGTCTGGTCCCTACATACTGTAATACGTGTCAGACCCAATATAATGAGATGAGACGAGACAAGACTGGACGAGTCAACTCAACATGCAATAATATGAGATGAAATGAGAGGAGACAAGATAAGATGAGATGAGACGAGAAAAGATGAGATGGGACAAGACGAGATTAAATGAGATGAGATGCAAGGAGACGAGATGAGACAAGATGAAATGAGAGGAGATG